>ML259386.1:0-12658 GCA_005239495.1 Nicotiana undulata | reverse complement strand
CCGCCGTGGCGTACGGCCCGATCCCATAGTGTAATCACTCTCATCACTCCGCCGTGGCGTACGTCCCGATCCCATAATGAATTCACTCTCATCACTCCGCCGTGGCGTACGGCCCGATTCCATAGTGTAATCACTCGCATCACTCCGCCGTGGCGTACAACCTGATCCCATAATGAAAAACAAGAACAATGGAAACGAGTCAAGTATCACTATCCTTTAGATGAGACATTACCAATCACAACAGAAGCACAGAGCATATTTACATCATGACAGGGGAAAACAATGAACATGATGTGGCCTAACTACCCGGACAAAAATAATAATAGCCACTACGTACGGACTCTCGTCACTTGATGCGTACGTAGCCCCCAAACAAGTACACATGGCATTTGAAGTTACCTAGGGGGACAATTCCCTCTTACAAGGTTAGAAAGGAGACTCACCTCGCTCCGAAGCTCCATAACCGGCTTCCAAGCCCTTACGACGACCCCAACGGATGCGCAACGCCCCCAAACTATCCAAATAACGATAATTCAATGAAAGTGTACTCTAATATTTTCTAAAAATTCAGATTATATAATTTCCCAACTCCGCTCAAGGAATTGACCAAAATGCCCTCGGGCCCACTCCCTGGATTCCGAAATTTCTCGAAGATAAATTCTACCCATAACTTTACTAACTCTAATATACAATTTGTTACAATTTTCATGCTCAAATTCAAGGCTAAAATCAAATTTTATAAATTCTAAGTTTCCTTGCAATTTCTCCATATTTTTCCGAATTTCTCATATCCAATCTATGTAATAAATCTTGTATTTAACTTGGAAATAAGTAGAAACAACTAACCTTTGATGCTTGATGAAATCCCCCTTGAAATGCTCTCCAAAATCATCCAAGCCAAATGAAAGAAATGAAAGAAATGGCCAAAATTCGAGTTTAAAGAATCTGCCCCTGCTTCATCGAGTTGTACCTTGCACTTGTGCTGCACAGGTTGTACATCCTATTAAAATTCCCTTGTTGAACACCTTCTGTTAAGACACCCATAACGTCTTGTACAAATATCCAAATAACTAACGGTTTGAGGATTTAGAAACTAGACTCAAAGAACTTTAATTTGATAGGTTGTGCACCATATAACCCTTTATATATTCCGAGATATGAGCTTCTAAATTCGGCCCTGTGCATCTGAAATTCTATCGAAACTGCTCGACCAGCCACCTTCAACCTATCATACATTCAAGTACAAATGTCCAAATGATGCATGGTTTACCATTCGGAAAACTAGATTTCAAGGGATACAACTTTCATGTTTTTAAAATTTTCAGATTCCTTATAGATTTCGATAAATAAGCTTCCAAAGTAGCCTCCTCGTGCACTAATTGCTGTCCAAAATCTGCAGAAATTTATGAAATTTTCCTTCTTTCTTTTGTCCGAAATTCATTCCGTTAACCTTCCGAAATCCACCCGAGGCCCTCGGGACCTTAACCAATTATACCAACATGTCCCAAAACATGATACGAACTCGCTCGAGGCCTCAAATCACATCAAACAACGCCGAAATCTCGAATCGCACTAAAATTCAAACTTTATGAACTTTGAAATTTCAACTTCTACATCCGATGCCGAAACCTATCAAATCACGTCCGATTGACCCCAAATTTTGCACACAAGTCATATTCGACATTACGGACCTGATCCAACTTTCGGAATTGGAATCCAACCCCGATATCAAAAGTCAAACTCTCGGTCAAACTTCTTAAAAACCTTCGAATTTCTATCTTTAGCTAAATGACTTCAAAATGACCTCCAGACATCTGAATTCACTTCCGATCACGCTCCCAACTCCAGAATCACCATACGGAGCTATTCCCAAACTCGGAATCCAAAACGGACATCAATATCATTGAAATGCGCTTCAAGCCAAACTTAGGAATTTTTTTCAAAAATACTGACTTCCACAATATACACCGAAACGCTCTCGGGTTATCCAAATCCCGATCCGGACATATGCCCAAGTCCGAAATCATCATACGAACCTGCTGGAACCTTCGGATCCTGATTCTGATGTCGTTTACTCAAAATTCAATCCCAAAACCAAATTGAATCAACTTAAGAACTTAAGAAATTTTAGAATTCACTTCAATGCGCCGAACCAGTCTATACTACTTGGAATGACTTCAAATTTTGCAGACAAGTTATAAATGACATAACGGAACTATTCCCGGTCTCGGAATTTCATTCGGACCTCGGGAACATTAAATCACATTTCAAGCCAAATTTCAAATTCTTTAAAAATCCTCAAAACTTCATTAACTCCAATTTTCTCATTTTGATCCAAAACATGTCAAATCAAGTCCGTTTCTTACCAAATTTCACAGATAACATAAATAACACATATTAAACCTGTTCTGGGCTCCGGAATCATAATACAGGCCCGTCCGCACAGGTTTTACATCAAGGTTCATTTTTCATAAGCCTTTAATATTTTCATAAAACAATTTCCTTTAAAAATTCATTTCTCGGACTTGGGTCCTCGGAATTCGATTCCGGGCATACGCCCAAGTCCCATATTTTCCTACGGACCTTCCGTTACCGTCGTATCACGGATCCGGGTCCGTCCACCAAAAATGTTGACCAAAGTCAACTTTATTCAACTAATTATCATAAATTCAACTTTTTATCAAGTTTCCACATAAAGGCTTCCCGGCTACGTGCCCGGGCTGCACACGCACATCGAGGTGAGATTGAAGGAGGCTTTCGAGGCCTCGAAACATATTCATAATAATTTTACATAAGATGACCTTTTGGGTCATCACAGTTTACTCAAAATTCCAGTCTTACTTAATTTCCTCAACTTAAGGCTTCTGAAATGAGAATTTTCCTTTCAATTTAACCCCGAACCCCCTGAATTTCAACTCTGACAATACCCACAAGTCACAATACCCGAAATGAAGTTGTTCATGACTCTCAACTACTGAACGACGCGTTGGATCTCAAAACGACTGGTCGGGTCGTTACATTCTCCCTACTTAAACAGACGTTCGTCCTCGAACGTGCCAGGAACTGCCCCAGAATTACCTACAATCACAATTTAACACCTCGTGCACCTGCCCGTGCTACCACAACCCGGTTTAGCACATAAGCTTGATCAAATCTGAAGATATCCTCCTTTATCCATATAATAAACTCAGACCCCAGTTCCAACACTTGAAATTCACTGCCATGCATGTTTCTAATATGTGAACGTCGCATCAACTACCACATGAGGCACCAGAACACAACTGCGTATCCTTGCTGAATCAGCACCATACACCGCATAATCCATCATCTGACCACAATGACGCTCCCTGAACCTTAATAGCCAGAATTCTACGAATTTGATGCTCTCAAAGCACCTTGTAAGATACACACATACATCATGCTATAATGCTGATGATACCACCACAACGGAGGAAATGTGTAGAAATTCCTATCCAACTGCAGAGTTAACCAAACGTTGCAATCTTTTCTCTAAACTTAGATCATTATCTCATTGCAAACCAATAATGGCAACTCCCTTGCAATATACTGGCATAATCTTATCGCATCGATCCCAAATTTATAAATCTTGTCTCACCCAGTATGAACTGCTCAGATAACCAATCACCCCAGGCATAACCAACAGTCTCACACGATGCCACAATGCGCCAATAGGCCACAATTCGAACACGACTCATAAGGAAACGACATCAGGAAGGGACTACCCGACTCACGCTATAAATATGAATTTTCCTCAGAGAAACAGGAGTAAAACACAAGAATAAATCATTATAGGAGTCTTACTCAACATCATACTGCTGCGGCGCGCAGCCCGATCCCAAATAACATACCCGTGGCGGCGTGCCACCCGATCCCATCATGGAATTTACATAAAGAAATATATACACAGAGCTGAATTACTCACTATTACAATTTACTGACATCGATCAAAATCCTACTGAGTGCATAATACCATTCTGGGGAGATTGATAGAACCATATGCCACAAAACTCAAGAACAACTGAGGTGAGATATATAATCTGAATATCAAGATCCATTCTGCTCACTTAGCCTCATCGCCACGCGAAAATCTCAACACATAAGAATTTATCAAGCCGTTTCACACACGCACGGCACAATCATAGTATCACATGAATTTGACGAATACGGGACAACACCTGATATCCCCATACCCCTCCTTGAGGAGCGCTATACAAAAATGAACACATCTGGCTCGCATGAAGCGCATAGTCTTATTAAAAATCATTTCATTCACTTCAAGCTGATTCTGCTCGCACTGAACTAGGCTGATAGCCTTGCCTGGGTCCGTAATAACCCACCTTTTCTCATAATACACAAGAGCGATCATCATAGCAGGGACAAATACTCCACAATCCACAACCAACTGGACCAAACGCCTTTAAGGCACATATTCTCAATTAAGCAATATTGCATCTCCTTATACTTGGTCCAAATCTTCAACCAATCAGGTGACTACATGCCACACTTATGTAATCTTCTCGCGATCATGCTCCCACGGCCTTCCACACAAGGTAACAAGTTTGCACATCCATACCACTGACCACACTAACGTTGTATAACAAATCAAGAACCCATAACCAAGATACCAAGCCTCTTTCACCAAACACCGATCTCAGGTGACACTGAAGACAACACCAGTTTCCTTGCCCATCTAAGTTCATGACATCCTTGTTAACATCGAACCGCAATCTCGATTCTTACTCCCAATTACATACTATTTACCGCACATAACATGCCAATATGAGATGGCGCAAGAATTTCCATCATAACTTTGAACCGCTAATAGGGTGAACACTTCATCATATAGAAACCTTTTACTTACCTCAATTCATGAGAACCATAACGACACACAAGTGAGCTCTCACAATCACAATACATGCAAATCCTTAAGTAGTTGTCTGAACCACCATAACCCTTCCGGGACCCGCCTACACCTGACAGTCCATAGCACATGAATGCTTCCAACTAAAATCTGTTACGACAGTCGACGGGCCCCACACATACCTGCACAAACCATACACATACTCAAACATGCCGAAGGAACTGATCACTGCTGTACTTGTGCCATTTCACCCATGGCTAACCAATATTTCTTCTTTTAATCATATTTAATTGCCTCGAAGATAATAGTAACTTCCTTCAACTCATAGCAGCTCAACCCTCACTCATCCCGAGTGACCTTGATTCACGAGACCATGCTGCCTAAATCCCGCAACCCGTCTCACAACCTCCTGATAATCTTCTACAACCTGGAGTCTATTTCCCTCACTCCTCCGATACTATCCAGCGTGCTGAAATAACATAGAACACTCCAACCATCTTCCTTCCTCTTAGAGATTATACTGCAGAAGCTCGATTCTGAATTATATTGTTGCCTGAAACCCTTAAACACCGCATTCTCTAACTTTCGAATTCATTAGGACCACTACTGAGAGTCACCCACTCTGACTGGCCCCGAATACAATCAACCCCAAGGCTCTCCTAGCACATGAACACCCTTTCAACGGAGCACGTGACTGAGTCGCTACCCTTACAACTTGCCTATGCCTTAAGCACGAATTCTTAATCTTCCAAAGCCTAACCCTGGTCCAATAGGACAAACTTCGCACACATTTATCGAATGTCATGCTCCATTACCGCTATACTCTTTTCCTTAGCTGTAACAACTTGCCAATATGCCGACAATCCGCAACTCCATGAGGACACAACCCCATAACCCACTGCAGGTGGTGGGACTCCCCCATTTTGGTTAACCTCATTCCTTTAAGCACTGCCCGAATTCCTTTCCTTACGCCTGGCCTTTTAGAAATGGAACCACCACCTATCACTTTTCACATATCTTCCTTCATCGCGTGCTTCTCAATTGCGTCCTTAATTCAACATCCTTCTTTGTAGCTCTTTGAGCCAACAGATCACCATAATTTCGAACTCTCCGAAGTTCATCTTTCTCGAGCTGCCTTCATTAGAGGTAACCGTTCAATTCTGAACCACTACCCACCACGATCTCTGACAACCGCTTCTTCAACATCGTTTCACAACACTCTAACCCCATGCGACCTAAGAGCTATAACACCAGCGAATTTAACATATCTTATTCGATCAAACGACGATACCACAACACAGGTGAATACTCCAGCTTTCCCAATAGCACCAAGCCTACTACTTTATCAATCCGAACCGGACCATTCATAGTCCAAGTGCCTTTTCTTCGCCGGAACTAAAATACTGAAATCTCGAAACCATGCCCTGAGAAGACATCCCTTCAAGTCATTCATTGTCCCTACATATGGGCAAGCATCCTGCCATTCTATCAACACCACACGATGTCCAATTGTAAGCATCATAACAACCTGATCATGGCCTCAAAGTCCTCAGAAACACAATTACTGAGCTGAAAAAATATATTATTCTTCTGCAGGGCAACAACAACAGCCCCAACCAATTGCACATGGAAAAAATCTCGCGCCATATCCGTAGCACCATTTCAATTCATCAACTCCTCGAATCATAGCAAGAGCTTCGCGACGTATAAGATTGAGTTGGAAGAAACATAGGCATAAGCCTTAATGGAATCAAATCGCACGATGAGGAATCAAAAAGGGAAGTACTCCTACATCCCTGTAGCCTCTCGAAGATAAATACAGACGTCTCCGTACCGATTCGCAAGACTCTACTAGGCTTGCTCATGACTCGTGAAACCTACGGGAACCTAGAGCTCTGATACCACATTGTCACGACCCAAAACCTATGGGTTGTGATGGCGCCGGACACCACTGTCAGGCAAGCCAACCCCTTAATAAGTTGAAATACCTTCCTGTTTAACAATTTCAAAATCGTTGCCTTTATTGCATTTCATAATCAAACAAAAAAATTTTTGTAAATTAAACACGACAAGAAATCTATTTAATTTCATAAAACAAGACTCAACACATCCCCAGAACCCTGTGACACAGGTACATGAGCAATTTCTAAGGATTTATACAATTATACAACGCTTGTCCGAAAAACAAATTGGACAAAGGCAATAAATATAAAATGTAAGTACACAGAAGGGAGACTCCGGCAGCTGTGGAACGCCTCTGGATGAAGGCAGCCCGTATAAGTCTCCAAATCAATCACTGTACTATAAAGGTACCTGTGCAACAAAATGCACAGAAAGTGTAGTATGAGTACATATACATATATGTACCCAGTGAGTATCCCGTCTAATCTCGAAGAAGTAGTGACGAGAGGTCGACTCGATACTCACTAAGGTCCAAGAGTGATAATAATAGACAAGATATAAGGAAAACAGTAGGCATGTAAGACAAATAAACATCGAAATGCATCAATAAGAGGTATCCAAATAACAGTAGAAATCAAGCAAGTCCTGTATCCCAAAGTGAAATCACTCTCATCACTCTGTCGTGGCGTACGGCCCGATCCCATAATGAATTCACTCTCATCACTCCGCCATGGCGTATGGCCCGATCCCATAGTGTAATCACTCTCATCACTCCGCCGTGGCGTACAGCCCGATCCCATAATGAATTCACTCTCATCACTCCGCCGTGGCGTACGGCCCAATACCATAGTGTAATCACTCTCATCACTCCGCCGTGGCGTATGACCCGATCCCATAATGAATTCACTCTCATCACTCCGCCGTGGTGTACGACCCGATCCCATAGTGTAATCACTCGCATCACTCCGCCGTGACGTACGACCCGATCCCATAATGAAAAACAAGAACAATGGAAACGAGTCAAGTATCACTATCCTTTAGATGAAATATTACCAATCACAACAGAAGCACAGAGCATATTTACTTCATGACAGGGGAAAACAAAGAACATGATGTGGCCTAACTACCCGGACAAAACACTAATAGCCACTACGTATGGAATCTCGTCACTTGGTGCATATGTAGCCCCCAAACAAGTACATATAGCATTTGAAGTTACCTAGGGGGACAATTCCCTCTTACAAGGTTAGAAATGAGACTCACCTCGCTCTGAAGCTCCATAACCGGCTTCCAAGCCCTTACGACGACCCCAACGGATGTGCAACGCCCCCAAACTATCCAAATAACGATAATTCAATGAAAGTGTACTCTAATATTTTCTAAAAATTCAGATTATATAATTTCCCAACTCCGCTCAAGGAATTGACCAAAATGCCCTCGGGCCCACGTGCCCGGATTCCGAAATTTCTCGAAGATAAATTCTACCCATAACTTTACTAACTCAAATATACAATTTGTTACAATTTTCATGCTCAAATTCATGGATAAAATCAAATTTTATCAATTCTAAGTTTTCTTGCAATTTCCCCACATTTTTCCGAATTTCTCATATCCAATCTAAGTAATAAATCTTGTATTTAGCTTGGAAATAAGTAGAAACAACTTACCTTTGATGCTTGATGAAATCCCCCTTGAAATGCTCTCCAAAATCATCCAAGCCAAATGAAAGAAATGAAAGAAATGGCCAAAATTCGAGTTTAAAGAATCTGCCCCTGCTTCATCGAGTTGTACCTTGCACTTGTGCTGCACAAGTTGTACATCCTATTAAAATTCTCTTGTTGAACACCTTCTGTTAAGACACCCATAACGTCTTGTACAAATATCTAAATAACAAAAGGTTTGAGGATTTAGAAACTAGACTCAAAGATCTTTAATTTGATAGGTTGTACACCATATAACCTTTTATATATTCCGAGATATGAGCTTCTAAAGTCGGCCCTGTGCATCTGAAATTCTATCAAAACTGCTCGACCAGCAACCTTCAACCTATCATACATTCAAGTACAAATGTTCAAATGATGCATGGTTTAACATTCTGAAAACTAGATTGCAAGGGCTACAACTTTCATGTTTTGAAAATTTCTAGATTCCTTATAGATTTCGATAAATAAGCTTCAAAAGTAGGATCCTCGTGCACTAATTGCTGTCCAAAATCTGCAGAAATTTTCTGCAATTTTCCTTCTTTCTTTTGTCCGAAATTCATTCCGTTAACCTTCCGAAATCCACCCGAGGCCCTCGGGACCTTAACCAATTATACCAACATGTCCCAAAACATGATACGAACTCGCTCGAGGCCTCAAATCACATCAAACAACGCCGAAATCTCGAATCGCACTAAAATTCAAACTTTATGAACTTTGAAATTTCAACTTCTACATCCGATGCCGAAACCTATCAAATCACGTCCGATTGACCCCAAATTTTGCACACAATTCATATTCTACATTACGGACCTGCTCCAACTTTCGGAATTGGAATCCGACCCCGATATCAAAAAGTCAAACTCTCGGTCAAACTTCTCAAAAACCTTCAAATTTCTATCTTTAGCCAAATGACTTCAAAATGACCTCCGGACATCCGAATTCACTTCCGATCGCGCTCCCAACTCCAGAATCACCATACGGAGCTATTCCCAAACTCGGAATCCCAAACGGACATCAATATCATTGAAATGCGCTTCAAGCCAAACTTAGGAAATTTCTTCAAAAATGCTGACTTCCACAATATACACCGAAACGCTCTCGGGTTATCCAAATCCCGATCCGGACATATGCCCAAGTCCGAAATCATCATACGAACCTGCTGGAACCTTCGGATCCTGATTCCGAGGTCGTTTACTCAAAATTCAATCCCAAAACCAAATTGAATCAACTTAAGAACTTAAGAAATTCTAGAATTCACTTCAATGCGCCGAACCGGTCTATACTACTCGGAATGACTTCAAATTTTGCAGACAAGTTATAAATGACATAACGGAACTATTCCCGGTCTCGGAATTTCATTCGGACCTCGGGAACATAAAATCACATTTCAAGCCAAATTTCAAATTCTTTAAAAATCCTCAAAACTTCATTAACTCCAATTTTCTCATTTAGATCCAAAACCCGTCAAATCAAGTCCGTTTCTTACCAAATTTCACAGATAACTTAAATAACACATATTGAACCTGTTCTGGGCTCCGGAATCATAATACGGGCCCGTCCGCACAGGTTTTACATCAAGGTTCATTTTTCATAAGCCTTTAATATTTTCATAAAACAATTTCCTTTAAATATTCATTTCTCGGACTTGGGTCCTCGGAATTCGATTCCTGGCATACGCCCAAGTCCCATATTTTCCTACAGGCCTTCCGGGACCGTCGTATCACGAATCCTGGTCCGTTCACTAAAAATGTTGACCAAAGTCAACTTTATTCAACTAATTATCATAAATTCAACTCTTTATCAAGTTTCCACATAAAGGCTTCCTGGCTACGCGCCTGGGCTGCGCACGCACATCGAGGTGAGATTGACGGAGTCTTTCGAGGCCTCGGAACACAATCATAATTAAATTTACATAAGATGACCTTTTGGGTCATCACAGTTTACTTAAAATTCCAGTCTTACTTAATTTCCTTAACTTAAGGCTTCTGAAATGAGAATTTTCCTTTCAATTTAACCCCGAACCTCCTGAATTTCAACTCTGACAATACCCACAAGTCACAATACCCAAAATGAAGTTGTTCGTGACTCTCAACTACTGAACGACGCGCTGGATCTCAAAACGTCCGGTCGGGTCACTACATATCTAATATGATAATCGCGCTAAAAATGTGGTTAAACGGTTTAAAACGCTTCTGCAAGTATATTATCCTGCATATCTTTAAAATCAGAACTAAAGTCTGCATGTTCACCTTCAAAACAAAATAGGCAATGTATACGCCCGCCTAGGCAAACCTTAGGCCCAATACTTATTGAAACCTAATCAATTGTTTTGTGTCCTGTTTGTGTTAAAAAATGGTCTGTAAAACTAATCAGTCTCTTCTGGAAACCTGAGAACCTCGCTGTGTGTCATTATTTTCACTCCTGCTTGCCTAGCAATTAATAGATTTTCAAAAAAAAATTCTCCCTTTCACAAGATCACTCTGTTTTGTTTGAATCCTCGCTCTATTTTAAAATTATTGGTTCTTGAAGTTGTGCATTCACTCTCTTTTACTGAAAACTACTGGTTCTTGCTTTATTTTTGAGTTATTGGATTTCAAAGTAAGTCACTCATGTTCGAAGTTACTCTTCTTTATTTAAAAAATCTTGCTTTACTTCTGATTACTGGTTTTCTAAAAAGTTATTCATCCATTTTTACTGAAAACTTCATCGAAACTGTTGTGCACTTTTAAATCCTGCTACTATCTTTAAATTACTGGATTTCTAATCATTTCCTCTTTTTTAAACTGCTCTGTTTTAACTGAACTTCCTGCTTTATTACTGAGTTTCCAAAAACCAAAACCGCTGAAACCTACTGTTTTCCAACTCAAACCTCTGTTTTAAATCCTGATTTTGGACTTTGATTGTGTTTGAGACTTGCTATCTATGTTTTTACCTGTGGAGGGATCTGTGAGCCTCGTATCTTCCCTTATGTGTTCCTCATATCAGTAGTCCTATTTTTTTAACATGTGCTTAGAATTTTATCCTTTTAAACCTAGGGGTTCAGCCTAGTACTCACCTTGTAGGATTAGTAGTCCTAAATACCCTCCAGGACTTATAGAATGGGACAGGTAATGGCATGCAATAAGCTTTGTGACCGACACACGCATTTAATATACCTTAACGGGGCGGGAAGGGTAGTGTCACGACCCAAACTGGAGGATCATGACTAGCACCCGGGCCATACTTGTCGAGCACCAACGTACATTTTATCTAACCTTCTTATTATCTTTAAGGGATAACGAGATCAATATAAGTGGTAGATATTGATCATGAACATACATCACATGGGATGCCAAGACTGCTAAGAAACTACATAAAAGGTACGAGCTACAACGCTGCCATGAAAGACTATACAATAAAAATTATCCATCAAGGCATACCAAACTATACATGAGTTGACACCTGTCTATGAGCCTCTAAAGAAGCATAAGTAATGCAACATAGCCGGAACAGGGCCCTGACATACCCATAATATCTATAACAAAAATGCATACCAAGACCACGGCAAGTCCGGAGAAGGGATCTCGCCTATGACCGCTGAACTGGAAAGCCTATTATGGTGGGGGAGCTGTGTCTACCTGTCTATCAGGACCTGCAGCACGACATATAGCGTCCACAAATAAAAGGACGTCAGTATGAATAAAGTACTGAGTATGTAAGGTTGGTCAATATAAATACGAACAATAATGTAAAGAGAGGTAGAGAAGATACAACCTGTAACATCTGAGTGCTTCTAAGAGACAGTAACATGAAATTCATGATACATATATATACATAATCTTTTAAAACATCCGCCTCTGTGGGCATCATCNGGAGTGACGTAAGGTCGATATTCTCCGTACATGTTATTAGGATGAACTCTTCATCAAGAATCTTATAATAATCAGGAAGTACCAACAACATTGATAACTTAATAATAAGAGAAGCAACTTCAAAATCAAATGTTCCATAAGAAGGGAAACAATGTAAGTACTGCTAGCTTCTAAGAGTAGAGTATCTTTGGAAGCTCGTTCTTTGCATTATGTACAATCGGATTCGTAAAAAAGAAGGAAAGGTATAGCTTCACATGCCTTGTATATACTGCCCCAACCTCAAACTACGCAAATGTCACAACTCCTTAATCTACAATAAG
>ML259385.1:0-17822 GCA_005239495.1 Nicotiana undulata | reverse complement strand
AACAGAGGAGAAACATGAACTCAAAATGATGCAGATCATCACTGAAATCAGGAAGAATAAGCAAGAGCAGGAAAGAATGTTCATGGATAACAGTGTAATACGACGAGGATTTAATAATATGAAGGTCCAAGCAAGAAGCGGCAACAAGGTGTATTTTTGGCTAGTTTTTAAAGTAGTTAATCATTTTGTGATACCAAAACATGGGCCTACATGGTCCAATTTTTGTAATAGGATACATGTACGAGTAGACATAGTTTATCATCTCACGTTTAGTGAGATAACTCCGGATTTGTTATTCGCTTTTATTATAAATAAAACAACTACGAGGCGATAGCCTAGTAGTATAATTTGCCAAAAAAAAAAAAAAAGTTTCAAGAATCTAAGGCAACAAATCAGTGTTCAAAATGAGTTTAAAAAAGAAGAAGAAAGAGGTTAAAGGGGTACCAGTAGGCTAAAACAAGGTTTTGGTCGAACTCCAGCGGCTTGCCGGAGTTTGGCCGGACTGCGGTGAGTTCAGAAGTGACTCCAACTTACATGAATCGGTGTCTCTTGTCAAGAGCTATCGACTCATGTGAGTCTGAGTAACAGAGTCATTCAAAATCTTCCGCTACACGCTTTAGGATTTTAAGCTTTTGTCAGATCTGAAATTGCTCAAAGTTGGATGATCTTTTGGGGAAATCAATGGTAGGACAGGGTTGGGGAGAGGAAGGAGGTCAACTGGTGAAAATTTGGGGTCATTTGGTTGAGCTCTGCCATCAGTGGGCGATTTCCGGCCAGCGGAGCAGGGTGATAGACGGCGGGGCTAGTGAGGAGTTACAGAGACAGACAAGAGAGACGGTGTGTGTGTGTGTTGGGGCGGGGGTGGGGGTGTTAGACGTTGGGTGAGTGAGGGGGTAGGGGGTGTTTGGGACACATTTATAGTTAGTAGGTGATTAGTTCCGTACCGTTAGATCAAATTGATCCAACGCCTGAGGTAAACAGAAGGCTAAACGGGTCGTTTGGGTGGTCTGGGGTTGGCCGGGTAATGGGTCCTTTGGCTGGGTATTTAGGTCGGTTATAGAGACATGTTTTTGGGCCTGGGCAGGTTAGCCCAGGTCCGATTTTAATACTTTAGGCTCAATTAACATTAATTAGTTTAATTAACACTAATTCTAATTAAACCTTAGAAATGTAATAACTAATTTTGACTTTGTTTTTGTCTAATTATAAACTAATTGATAAATTAATTAAGAGTAATAACATTCAATTTGATACTCTTTATCATTAGAGAATAAATTCCACAATTGTTAGAAAAAGAAATGATTAAATTGAGGAATTAATCGCTAAATCTACATTATGTCAAATAGTCATCATTTTGTTGTTTTTTTTAATTAACTAATAAATAATAATTTGTAACTTCCTGATGAATTTGATCAATGTTATGCACCTAATCATGCAACTTTAAATTATTTATGAATTTTCACAGACGAATTATGATTATGCAATGCAAATTAATTCACAATTAGCACTGAAATTCAATAAAAATTTGTGAACTAAATAATTTATTGAATTTTTGTAGGAGTATATGGTAGGTAAAAATCACAGTGGATGCTCCAAAAAATAACAAAAAGAGAAAGAAGCCTTCTCGACCAAAAGGTAACCCAAGCAAGAAGTGGTTCAAAGAAAATTGCTACAACTGCGGAAAGCCGGAGGCAAATATGCAGATTGTCGTGATTCGAAGAAACACAAGAAGAAGGGTCAAACAAACACGATTGAAAATCACGGGTATATTAATAACTTATGTGCTATGCTTTCTTAATGCAACCTGGTGGAAAATCCCAAGGAATAGTGGATTGATTCTGGAGCCACTCGCCATGTTTGTACAGTTAGAGAAGTGTTTGTTACATATGCTCCCGTTTGACCCGAAGAGACACTTTCTATGAGAAATTCTACAGCGGCCAAGAATAAAGGATGTGGCAAGATATTTTTGGAAATAACTTCTGGCAAGGTGGTGACTCTGAACAACATCCTTCATGTTCTTGAAATTAGGAAGAACTTAGTATCTATTGCACTTCTCGTCAAGAACAAGTTTAAGTGCATTTTGTATCTGATAAGGTTGTAATAAGTAAGAACGAAAAGTTTGTAGGAAAGGGTTACCTCACCGAGGGACTTTTCAAACTGAATGTAATTGTCCTTGAGGATAATCAAATTTCAGCTTCTTCTTACTTACTTTAGTCAAAAGATTTATGGCATATACGTTTGAGACATGTCAATTATAAAACCTTGCAAAAAATGATTAATGTAGAACTATTGCCTAAGTTTGAATGCGGTCAATCAAAATGTCAAATATATGTGGAAGCTAAGTATGTTAAACGTCCTTATAAGTTTGTTGAAAGGAATTCAATGCCTTTAGACTTAATTCAGGTAGATATTTTAGACATGAAGTTAATACCATCTCGCGGTGAAAATAAGTATTTCATAATTTTTATTGGCGGTTGTACTCGCTATTGCTATGTTTACTTAATTAGTAGTAAAGATGAAGCAATAGATGCGTTCAAGAAATACAAAAATGAAGTTGAAATGCAACTTAACAAGATAATCAAAATGCTAAGAAGTGATAGGGTAGTGTATACGAATCTCCTTTTGAATAAATACATTTAGAACATGAAATTATTCATGAAACGGCGACCCCTTACACGCCCCAATCCAATAGGATTGCGAAAACAACGAATCGATCATTAAAGGAGATGATGAGCGCTTTGTTGATAAGTTCTGGTTTGCCACAAAACTTGTGAGACTGTCACGACCCAGAATCCTAATCCGGGTCGTGATGGCGCCCAATGACGGGGTTAGGCAAGCCAACACAAATTACACTAAGGGTTACCCTTCCCATCTAATCGAACAAGTCATTAATTACCAGTTTAAAACAACTAACATGATACTAGCCTTGAGTTGCAGGAAAAGTCATAGTAAATATAAGGCCGAAATAAAACATATACATAGCTATACAACCCAAAACCCAAAATATACATACATAACGTGTGTGTTCCAGGAATTAGTGTCACGAGTGTCATGGGCAACTACTGAATATACAATGGATACAATATATATATACAGAGTCTCAGTCTGAAAGAAATGGACAGAGAATATAATAAAAGAACTCCAGGGTGCTGCAAGGAAGTCGCCGGGAAAGCAGCTCACCGTGAAGTATGACCACGCTATCAATATCAAGCACTGGCCTGATAATCAGAAGTACCAGCCTCCGGACCTGTACAATCAAGTACAGAAAAGAAAAGAAGGTGCAGCATGAGTACATATTAAATAGATATGTAACCAGTGAGTATCCCGCCTAAACTCGAAGAAGTAGTGACGAGAGGTCGACTCGATACTCACTAATGTCCAACGGTAATAAAATATGGTAGAGTATAATGAAATACAGTATGCATGTCAGGGAGATAAGCAACAAGTATATATATCAAGAGCTGAAATCCAAACAATTGTTGAACTAAACAATAAAGCACTTTCAAGGGTAAAACCACCGAACGAAACAATAACCACAAATTCTTAGATCCGTCGTGGCGTACGACCGGCTCCCATAAGGTACCTTCTACACTCGCCGTGGCGTACGGCCCGATCCCATGTTCACTTCAATTTCTTTTCAACATTGTCATGGAGTATGGCTCGATTCCATATTCATTTCAATTTCTTTTCAACACTGCCGTGGCGTACGGTCCGATCCCATATTCATTTCAATTTCTTTTCAACACTGCCGTGGCGTACGGCCCGATCCCATATTCATTTCATTTTCTTTTCAACACTATCGTGGCTTAGCGCCCGATCCCATATTCATTTCAATTTCTTTTCAACACTGCCGTGGCGTACGGCCCGATCCCGTATTCATTTCAATTTCTTTTCAACAATGTTGTGGCGTACGACCCGATCCCATATTCATTTCACAATTCTTACTTTCCCTAACAAATTCCTTATCATTCAACAATTTTTTTCCATAAAGCCTCAGAGGAACAACTCATAACCTCATAGTACATATGGCGTCACAATAAATGATATAAAGCATTACAAGGAAAACATATCAGGCATTACGAGAAAAGCATATAAGGCACTACGAGAAAGCATAGAAGGCATGATATGGGCCTAACTACCCGGACATAATAATAATAGCCGCTACGTACGGACTCTCATCACTGGGCGCGTACGTAGCCCCAAAACAATTTACACATAGTATATACATCACCTATGGGGACAATTCCCTCTTACAAGGTTAGAAAGTAGACTCACCTCGTGTCGAATCTACCCCTCGGACCACAATTGCGCACGAAACTCCGAGCTCTACACCCGAGGACTCGCAACTAGCCAAAAGGTATACAATAATATCAATGCATGCACAAAGCGGGAATTAATTCTAGTTATTCAATAAAATCGCTATTCTTGAAGAATTCCCAAATTCCAACCCCGGTCCCTCGTGATCAAATTCCAAAAATTCTCGAAGGGATCACTCACCCATAGCCTAAGGGTCATTAAGGTGTGGTTTCTACTTGAATTCATGGCCTAAAATGGAAAATCACAAAATCCTTAAGAACCCTAAAATTACTACCTAATTCTATGATTTTAGATAATTTAATAGTGAATTTAACTCAGAATTAATGTTTGAAACTAGTAGAACTATGGAATTTACTTACCTCAATTGCAGTGGTGGAAGGTCCCTTGAAGAGCTCTCTAAAAAATTGAGGAGGAAGATGAAAATGGAGGAAATATGCTAAGTCCCGTAGTTAATAAAACTTCCCAGGGATTCTTTAACTGCGATTGCGACAAGGGCCATGTGATTGCGAAAGCCAACTGGCCAGACCTCAGCGATCGCGGCAGAGGTCCTGCGATCGCGAAGGCCAACTGGCCAGACCTCTGCGATCGCGGCAAAGATCCTGCGATCGCGAAGAACAAACCCACCCGGCCCAGATGCGACTCAATTCGATCGCGAGAAAAGGCTGCGATCGCGAAGGTGTGGATCCCAAACCTCTGCGATCGCAAAAGGGAGGCTGCGATCGCAGAGAACAATCATCAGCCTTTAATATTTTCATAAAACAATTTTCTTTAATAATTCATTTCTCGGACTTGGGTCCTCGGAATTCGATTCCGGGCATACGCTAAAGTCCCATATTTTCCTACAGACCTTCCGGGACTGTCAGATCACTGGTCCGGGTCTGTTTACCAAAAATGTTGACCAAAGTCAACTTTATTCAATTGATTATCATAAATTCAACTCTTAATCAAGTTTTCACATAAAAGGCTTCCCGGCTACGCACCTGGGTTGTGCACGTACATCGAGGTGAGATTAACGAAGGATTTCAGGGCCTCGGAACACAGTCATAATAACTTTACATAAGATGACCCCTTTGGATCATCACAATCTACCCCTCTAAAACAAACGTTCGTCCTCGAACGGACGTAGAATCGTACCTGAAGCGCCGAATAGCTGTGGATACCTGCTCCGCATGTCCTCCTATGACTCCCAAGTCGCCTCATCGACTGGTTGTCCCCTCCACTGGATCTTTACGGCAGCAATTCTCTTAGACCTCAACTGGCGGTCCTGCCTATCAATAATAGCAACTGGCTCCTCCTCGAAGCCCAACTTCTCATCTAACTGAATAGTGCTGAAATCAATCACGTGAGAGAAATCGGCATGATTCCTCCGGAGCATGGATACATGAAATACCGGATGAACTTTCGATAAGGCGTGAGGTAAAGCGAGCTCATAAGCAACATCCCCGACTCGCCTCAACACCTCGAAGGGCCTATAAACCTGGGGCTCAGCTTGGCCTTCTTCCCGAATCTCATAACACCCTTCATCGGCAAAATCTTCAACATAACCTTATCTCTTTCCATAAATGCTACATCACGCGCCGCTGATCTGCGTAACTAATTTTTCTGGACTGAGCTGTACGGAGCCTTCCCTGAATAATCTTCACCTTTTCCAAGGCATCTCTCACCAGATCTGTACCATATAGCTTGGCCTCGCCAGGCTCAAACCACCCAATCGGAGAACGGCATCGCCGACCATATAAAGCCTCGAATGGAGCCATCTCGATGCTGGACTGATAACTGTTATTGTATGAAAACTCTGCCAAAGGCAAGAACTCGTCCCATTGACCTCCAAAATCAATCACACAAGCCCCGAGCATATCCTCCAAAATCTGAACTGTACGCTCCAATTGACCATCAGTCTGAGGGTGAAATGCTAAGCTGAGATCTATTTGAGTGCCCATCTCACTATGCAATGCTCTACAGAAGTGCGAGGTGAACTGAGGACCTCGATCTTATATAATGGACACCAGTACACCGTGCAACCAGACTATCTCCCGAACATAAATCTGGGCCAGCCTCTCTGTAGTATAAGTCGTAGCCACAGGAATGAAATGTGCCGATTTTGTCAGTCTATCCACAATGACCCAAACCGCGTCAACCTTCCGCAAAGTCCGAGGCAACCCAACCACAATGTCCATGGTGATGCGCTCCCATTTCCACTCAGGAACGGGCATCTGCCAAAACAGGCCTCCTGGCCTCTGGTGCTCGTACTTGACCTGCTGACAATTGAGACACCTAGCCACATACTGCACTATATCTTTCTTCATCCGCCTCCGCCAGTAGTGTTTCTTCAAATCACGGTATATCTTCGTCGCACCCGGATGAACAGAATACCGAGAACTATGGGCCTCTTCTAAAATTCTCTTCCTCAAGCCATCAATATTAGGAACACATAAACGGCGCTGGAGCCTGAAGACACCATCCTCGCCCAAAGTAACCTCCTTGGCCCTGCCCTGGACCACTGCATCCCAAAGCTCTGCAAGGCATGGATCATCAAAATGTCGAGCCTTAATCTCTCCCAACAATGAAGACTGAGCAACTACATGAGCCAAAACTCGACGAGGCTCCGAAAGGTCCAACCTCACAAGGCGATTGGCCAAGGACCGAATGTCCAAGGCTAAAGGTCTCTCCTCAGCTGCAATGTAGGCCAAACTACCCATACTCGCTGCCCTTCTTCTCAGAGCATCTGCTACTACCTTCGCCTTGCCCGTGTGATACAAAATAGTGAGATCATAATCTTTTAACAACTCAAGCCATCTACGCTGCCTCAAGTTAAGGTCCATCTACTTAAGCAAGTACTACAGGCTGCGGTGGTCAGTATATACCTCACAAGATACACCATATAGATAATGCCGCCATATCTTCAAAGCATGAACAATCTCCGCCAACTCCAAATCGTCCACAGGGTAATTCTTTTCATGAACCTTCAGCTGTCGCGAAGCATAAACAATAACCCTGCCATCCTGCATCAGCACACACCCCAACCCAACGCGTGAAGCATCGCAATACATAGTATACATCCCAGAACCGGAATGCAATGACAGAACTGGTGTTGAGGTCAAAGCTGACTTGTGCTTCTGAAAGCTCACCTCACACTCGCCGGACCATCGAAACGGGGCATTCTTCTGAGTCAATCTGGTCAACGGAGCTGCTATAGAAGAGAACCCCTCCACGAATCGGCGATAATAGCCTGCTAGGCCCAAGAAACTTCTGATCTCTGTAGCTGAAGTAGGACGCGACCAACTCTGAACCGCCTCAATCTTCTGAGGATCAACCTTGATACCTTCTCCGGGTACCACATGCCCCAAAAATGCCACGGAATCTAACCAGAACTGGCACTTGGGGAACTTAGCATACAACTTCTGTTCCCGCAAGGTCTGGAGCACAACTCTCAAGTGCTGCTCATGCTCACCCAGGCTCCGCTAATAAATCAAGATGTCATCAATGAAGATGATGACGAAGGAATCGGTATACGGCCTGTATACCCTATTAATCAAATCCATAAATGCTGATGGGGCATTGGTCAAACCAAAGGACATCACTAAGAACTCATAATGGCCATATATGGTACGAAATGCAGTCTTCGGAACATCAAAAGCCCGAATCTTCAAATGGTGATAACCCGATCTCACGTCAATCTTAGAAAACACACGAGCACCCTGCAGCTGATCAAACAAATCATCGATGAGCGGCATAGGATACTTATTCTTGATGGTAACCTTATTCAGCTGGCGGTAATCAATACACATTCGCATAGACCCATCCTTCTTTTTCACAAATAGGACTGGAGCACCCCACAGCGACACACTCGGCCTGATGAACCCCTTAGCCAAGAATTCCTCAAGTTGCTCCTTTAACTCTTTCAGCTCCTTAAGAGCCATACGATAAGGGGTAATGGAGATAGGCTGAGTATCTGGAGCCAAATCAATACAGAAGTCAATATCTTGATCTGGAGGCATGCCTGGAAGATCTGAAGGAAATACATCCGAAAACTCTCGAACAACAGGCACTGAATAATTGGTAGGAGACTCGGTGGTGGTGTCCTATACATAAGCAAGGTAAGCCAAACAACCCTTCTCGACCATATGCCGAGCCTTTATGAAGGAAATGACCCGGCTGAAGGCACTAACGGAAGAACCTATCCATTCTAATCTAGGCGACTCAGGCATTGGCTAAAGTGACTGTCTTGGCATGGAAATCTAACACAGCATGATAAGGAGATAGCCAATCCATGCCTAGGATAACCTCAAAATCAATCATATCTAGCAATAAAAGATCTGTTCTAGTATCGAAACCGCAGAAAGTGACCACACAAGACCGGTAGACTTGGTCTACAACCACAGAATAACCCACAGGAGTGGACACATATATAGGAGAACCCAAGGACTCATGAGGGATATCCAGAAAATGAGAAAATAGTACGGAAACATATGAATACGTGGACCCTGGATCAAATAGTACTGAAGCCTCCCTACCACATACTTAGATAATACCTGTGATTACGGCATCTAAGGCCACTGCATCTGATCTGGCCGGAATGGCATTAAATCTGGTTGAGGCTCCTGAAGACTGAGCTCCCCCAGAGTGAACAGGAACTAACTGACCTCCTCCTAACTGGCCTCCCCCTCTTGGATGACCCCTGCCAACCTTTCCTCAACCTCGAGGTGGCCGGACTGCTGGTGCTGAACTCCTAGGCTGATAACTCTGCTGCACTGCCTTGCCCCGATACCTGGGACAATACCTCCACGTATGAACCGGTTCCCCACACTCAAAACAACCTCCTGGTGCTACATCCCACAGTCCGAAAGAGGAAGAACCCTGAATAAACGGAGGGCGGCGTGAACCCTCTTGTAAGACACTGAAATAGGAACTAGAGGATCTACGATGACTGGAATAACTGTTGGGCGCACCCTGGATGGCTGGTGGATGGTAAGAGCGCTCTAGCATGGCACTAAACTGAGGCCTCGCTGAAATACCCCTGGGGGTAGTGGAGGTGCTGGATATGAAGGCCTACTGAGCTGGCCGCCTCCGAACTGACCTCTGCCCCTAGCTGGAGCACCCCTAAAGTCACCTGTGAACCTGGCCCTCTTGTCCTGCTGTCCCGGCTGACCCTGCTCCCTGCTCCTCATACGGTAACCCTCAATCCGTCGAGCTATCTCGACTACAAGCTGGTATGGGGTACCCATCTCTACCTCTCTAGCCATAGAGGCCCTAATACCTGGATGAAAGCCTGCCACAAACCGTCGCACCCTCTCGGCATCAGTAGGCAATATCATAAGGGCATGGCGAGACAACTCGGAAAATCTAGCCTCATAATCAGTCACTAACATCTCCCCCTGCTCTAGTCACTCAAACTGACCCCGTAGCTCCTCCCACTCAGAAGGTGGAATGAATCTGTCAAGAAAGAGCTGAGCAAACTGATCCCAAGTGACAGGAGGAGAATCTGCTGGTCTGCTGAGAATATATGACTACCACCACCTGCGAGCTCTGCCCTCTAACTGAAATGTGGTAAAATCCACTCCATGGGACTCCAAAATCCTCATGTTGTGCAGTCTGTCCCTGCACCTATCAATAAACTCCTGAGCATCCTCTCCCCACTCACCCCCGAAGACTGGAGGGCGAAGTCGGGTCCATCTATCCAACATCTTCTGCTTGTCACCCCCTGCAACTGGCCTAGGCTCTGGGGCTGCTACTACGGGCTGAACCCCTCCCACAGTCGGTGTGCCCGGGGTATGATGTGCTGCTACTGCCTGACCTGTGGCCTGAGTGGTAGGAGTCTGGACTCCCCCTCCCGCCTGAGAAGTAGCAGGGTCGGCTGGAAATAAACCAGCCTGAGACACAGTGTCCATGAATCTCAGCATACGACCCATGACCTCCCAGAAAGCCTGGCCCCGTCATGAAATTCACTAGAGCAGGTGCTACCGGAGGCACCTCATCATGCTCCTCCATAATAGGGTCATCTGGTGGTGCAAGTGGTGTAGCTCTGGGACTCCCTCGTCCCCTGCCTCGAGCAGGTGATCTACCCCTACCTCTACCCCGACCTTGGGCAGCCGGGGCAGCGGCCTCTCCCGGACCAGGAACATTGGATGCACGTGTCCTCACCATCTGTGAGAGAATAGAAGAATAAGTTTAAATACCTCAAAGATTGCACGACAGGATATGAATAAAGGGAAGTTTCCTAACACCCCATAGCCTCCGGAAGATAAGTACAGACGTCTCTGTACCGATCCGCAAGACTCTACTGGGCTTGCCCGTGACTCGTGAGACTTACATGAGCCTACTGCTCTGATACCACATTGTCACGGCCCAGAAATCCTAATCTGGGTCGTGATGGCGCCCAACGACGGGGTTAGGCAAGCCAACACAAATTACACTAAGTGTTACCCTTCCCATCTAATCGAACAAGTCAATAATTACCAGTTTAAAACAACTAACATGATACTAGCCTTGAGTTGCAGGAAAAATCATAGTAAATACAAGGCCGAAATAAAACATATACATAGCTATACAACCCAAAACCCAAAATATACATACACTACGCGTGTATTCCATGAACTAGTGTCACGAGTGTCATGGGCAACTACTGAATATACAACAGCTACAATATATATACAGAGTCTCAGTCTGAAAGAAATGGACAGATAATATAACAAAAGAACTCCAATGTGCTGATAGGAAGTCGCCGGAAAAGCAGCTCACCGTGAAGTATGACCACGCTATCAATATCTAGCACTGGCTTGATAATCAGAAGTACCAGCCTTCGGACCTGTACAATCAAGTACAGAAAAGAAAAGAAAGTGCAGCATGAGTACATATTAAATAAATATGTACCCAGTGAGTATACTGCCTAAACTCGAAGAAGTAGTGACGAGAGGTCGACTCGATACTCACTAAGGTCCAACAGTAATAACATATGGTAGAGTATAATGAAATACAATATGCATGTCAGGGAGATAAGCAACAAGTATATATATCAAGAGCAGAAATCCAAACAATTGCTGAACTAAACAATAAAGCACTTTCAAGGGTAAAACCACCGAACGAAACAGGAACCACAAATTCTTAGATCTGCCGTGGCGTACGACCCGCTCCCATAAGGTACCTTCTACACTCGCCGTGGCATACGGCCCGATTCCATGTTCACTTCAATTTCTTTTCAAAACTGCCGTGGCGTACGACCCGATCCCATATTCATTTTAATTTCTTTTTAATACTGTCGTGGCATACGGCTATCCCATATTCATTTCAATTTCTTTTCAACACTATCGTGGCGTACGGCCCGATTCCATATTCATTTCAATATCTATTCAACACTACCGAGGCGTACGGCCCGATCCCATATTCATTTCAATTTCTTTTTAATACTGTCGTGGCGTACGGCCCGATCCGGCATTCATTTCAATTTCTTTTCAACACTGTCGTGGCGTACGACTCGATCCAATATTAATTTCACAATTCTTACTTTCCCTAACAAATTCCTTATCATTCTACAATTTTTTCCATAAAGCCTCAGAGGAACAACACATAACCTCATAGTACATATGGCGTCACAATAAATCATATAAAGCATTACAAGGAAAACATATCAGGCATTACGAGGAAAGCATATAAGGCACTACGAGAAAGCATACAAGGCATGATATGGGCCTAACTACCCGGACATAATAATAATAGCCGCTACGTACGGACTCTTGTCACTTGGCGCGTACGTAGCCCCCAAACAATTTACACATAGCATATACATCACATATGGAGACAATTTTCTTTTACAAGGTTAGAAAGGAGACTCACCTCGTGTCGAATCTACCCCTCAAACCACAATTTCGCACGAAACTCCGAACTCTACACCCGAGGAGTCGCAACTAGCCAAAAGGTATACAATAATATCAATGCATGCACAAAGCGGGAAGTTATTCTAGTTATTCAATAAAATCGCTATTCTTGAAGAATTCCCAAATTCCAACCCCGGTCCCTCATGCTCAAATTTCAAAAATTCTCAAAGGGATCACTCACCCATAGCATAAGGGTCATTAAGGTGTGGTTTCTACTTGAATTCATGGCCTAAACTGGAAAATCACAAAATCCTCAAGAACCCTAAAATTACTACCTAATTCTATGATTTTAGATAGTTTAATAGTGAATTTAACTAGGAATTAATGTTTGAAACTAGTAGAACTATGGAATTTACTTACCTCAATAGGAGTGGTGGAAGGTCCCTTGAAGATCTCTCTAAAAACTTGAGGAGGAAGATGAAAATGGAGGAAATATGCTAAGTCCCGTATTTAATAAAATTGTCCAGGGATTCCTTAACTGCGATCGTGACAAGGGCCCTGCGATCACGAAGGCCAACTAGCCATACCTCTGCGATTGCGGTAGAGGTCCTGCGATCGCGGCAAAGGTCCTGCGATCGCGAAGAACAAACCCACCCGACCCAGATACGACTCAATGCGATCGCGAGAAAAGGCTGTGATCGCGAAGGTGTGGATCCCAGACCTCAGCGATCGCAAAGGGGAGGCTACGATCGCAGAGAACAATCACTAGCCCAGCAAAATCCTTCTCCGCGATTGCAACCCACCTTCTGCGATCGCAGAGAAGGAAACTAGATAGCAGAAATTTTTGTTTTTTCTAACTTAGCTCCCGGGGGTCCAAAACTCACCCGAGCCCCTCGGGACCCCGTCCAAAAGCACCGGCAAGTCTGTATTCGTGATACAGACTTGCTCAAACTCTCGGAACATGAAAAACAACAACGAAGCTCAAAATTTAATCCCAAAACCAAATTGAATCAAAACTTAAAAACTTGAAACTCTAGAATTCACTTCAATGCACCGTACCGGTCTATACTACTCGAAATGATTTCAAAATTTTTGCAGACAAGTCAGGAATGACATAACGGAACTATCCCCGGTCTTAAAATTTCATTCGGACCTCGGGAACACAAAATCACATTTCAAGCCAAATTTCAAATTCTATGAAAATCCTCAAAACTTCATTAACTCCAATTTTCCCATTTTGATCCGAAACTCGTAAAATCAAGTCCGTTTCTTACCAAATTTCACAGATAATTTAAATAACACATATTGAACCTATTCCTGGCTCCGAAGTCATAATACGGGCCCGACAGCAAAGGTTTCACATCAAGGTTCATTTTCATCAGCGTTTAATATTTTCATAAAATAATTTTCTTTAAAAATTCATTTCTCGGACTTGGTCCTCGGAATTTGATTCCGGGCACGCCCAAGTCCCATATTTTCCTACGGACCTTCCGGGACTGTCAGATCACTGGTCCGGGTTCGTTTACCAAAAATATTGATCAAAGTCAACTTTATTCAATTAATTATCATAAATTCAACTCTTAATCAAGTTTTTTCATAAAAGGCTTCCCGGCTACACGCTCGGGATGCGCACGCACATCGAGGTGACATTAATGGAGGCTTTCGGGGCCTCAGAACACAGTCATAATAATTACATAAGATGACCCCTTTGGGTAATCACAAAGACGAAGCCATTCTTACGGATAGCTGGATACTAAACCGAGTAACCCATAGTAAAACGCCATCTATTTCATATGAAAACTTAAAAAGAATGAAGCTCAACTTAAATTATTTAAAATTCTGGTACTGTTTGGCAAACACGCAAGTTCCTAAACCCAAAAGAGTAAAGATATGAACGAAAACCGTTGATTGTGTTTTTGTAGGATATGCAACCAATAGTAAAGCATATTGGTTTCTGGTTCGTCAATCAGAAAATCCAGACTTTCATAATAATAAGGTAATTGAATAAGATAATGCTAAATTCTTAGAAAATATATGTCCGTATAAAAATGAATGTGAGTCTATTAGTGAAGGATCGAAATGAGCTCGAGAAGAAACAAAAGAAAGACATATAATCATAAGGATCCAAGACGTAATACACGTCAAAGAATGTCTACTTCATTTGGACAAGATTTTGTGACTTTCTTATTGGAAAATGAGCCTTGAACATTTAAAGAAGCTATGTATTCTTCAAAACCATTTTTTTGAAAAGAGGTACTCAATAGTGAAATAGAATCCATATTGAACAATCATACATGGGAATTGGTTGATCTTCCCCCTAAAAATAAACCATTGGGTTCTAAATGGTTTTTTAAGTTAAAAATGAAAGATGATGGAAATATTGATAAATATAAGGCAAGACTTGTGGTCAAAGGGTACGGAAAACGAGAATGTCTTGATTATTTTAATACATACTCTCCAGTTAGAAGAATTACGTCCTTACAAACGTTAGTAGCATTAGCTGCGGTATATCGTCTTGAAATTCATCAAATGGACATTAAGACAACCTTCTTAAATGGAGATTTGGAGGAATAAATTTACACAAAATAACCTGAAGGATTTGTGGTTTCAGGTAAAGAAAAGAAGGTATGTAGACTTGTTAAGTCGCTTTACGGACTAAAACTAACACCCAAACAATGGCATGTAAAATTTGACCAAATAATGTTGTCAAATAGTTTCAAGATAAAATGAATGTGATAAGTGTGTGTACATTAAAAATGTTCCAAATCACATAACCATTGTTTGCTTATATGTTGATGATATGCTGATGATAAGTGTAACGACCCAGCCGGTTATTTTGTGTATTGGGACTCCGTTCCCGTGAATGACTCTTTCCATAGAGGCTACTCGTGCCTTATGACTTGTGTGGGCAGGTAGTTAGAGATTCGGAACTAATTTGGCCATTTCAGGAACACTTGGTTCCTGAAGGCTAGCCTATTTGGCTAATTTTGGTTCCGAGCAGCATTTTGAGCAAACGACCTCGGAATCAAGTTATGACACCTCCAGCAGCTCCGGATGATGATTTTGGACTTGGGAGTGTGTTCGCCTCGGGTTTATGATGACCCGGGAGTGTTTCGGCACCTGAATCGGAATTCAGGATTTCATAAGATTTGGAATTTATCCTGGAATTGGACCTCGTGATATCATGGTCCGAATGGAATTCCGGAACTGGCAATAGTTTCGTATAGTCATTTATGACTTGTCCGCAAAATTTGGGGTCATTCCGAGCAGTATAGACCCGTTCGGCGTATTGATGAGCCATTTTATTTTTCTTGAAATCCTAAGTTTGATCTAAGGGGTTTTGGAGAGTAATTCTTGGTTTGAATGATGTTTTTAATGTTCTGGGAGCTCGAGCAAGTCCGTCATGTGATTTGGGACTTTTTGGTATTGTTTGTCAAGGGCTCGGGTGGGCCCAGGGGTCTCCCGGACCTCGATCGGGGTCAAAAAATAGCAAAACTCATAGCTGGTGGGAATTTACTAGTGTGACCGCACCTGCGGTCCATGAGCTTCAGGCGCGAGGTTCGCACCAGCGGAAATGCCTTCGCAGGTTCGACTCCAGCCGCAGGGGCGATCCTCTTCTCGCAGGTGCGGTTCCGCAGGCGCGGACAAAAGCCCGCAGGCGCGACCTTCCCTGGGGCCCAGGCCATTGCAGGTGCGGCCAATTTCCCGCAGGTACGAGTCCGCACCTGCGATCCAAAGTCCGCAGGTGCGAGAAATCCCCCAGTGCCCAGGCCTTTTTCCAGAAGCGCGACCCTTTACTCCGCAAGTGCGAGTCCGCACCTTCGATCCAAAGGTCGCAGGTGCGGAAATTGCTGGGCAGTCCCATTAAAAGGCCCATGTCGTGAATTCTTTTCCCAAAAATCATATTTCCTCCATTGTTGACGACCCCAAGAGCTCCAGAACGGGTATTTCGGCCTAGAAACTCAGGTAAGTGATTCCCTAACCCTGCGCATGTCAATTTCTTCGGTTCTTTGAGAATTTCCTCTTCCTAATTCATAGAAATTCATAAGAAATTGTTGGGGAGAATAGAGGGTTTTGAGGAAAATGTGAATTCTGATTTTTGTGCCATTAAGGGATGATTAATTGAGTTAATCTTGATCCTTAGGCGACGTATAACGCATTCCTTCAAGAGATATATTTTTTCGGACGCCGAGGCTCGGAATTGAATTTGCCAATTGCGAGCCATCGAGGGTGATTCGGAGGATTCGTGCATCTTGTTGATTGGTCCGTTGGCCGGAGGAGCACTTGTCCAGGTGAGTCTCCTTTCCAAATTTTGTAAGGGGGAAATGTNTGTATGTTGGGTAGCCGTAGGACCCACAAGCATGTTCTAACTGTTGTTTGATATTATCTGATGTTTTGTACGAGTTATTACTGATATATGATCCAATTGAGCTATGATAACTGCGAATTAAATGTACATATTATTCAGATAAGAATTATGAACTCCATCAGTTGAGTAATTGTGTTACTCCTGATATAATTGATAAAGAGCAAAGAATAAATGAGATAATGAGCCGTTGATCTAAACGAAGGTGGTTGAAATTAATTCCTATTCTTGAATAATGTGATAAGTCTTAATAATGAGCCGTTGAGCTGAACAAAGGTGGTTAAAATTCCTTCCTATACTTGAATTGTTCCATCATGGTAATATTATGAGCAAAGCGGATAATGTGATAAAAATCCTAACTTTGGCTATCAAGTGAGATGTGAGTCTCCGATCCCGTTGAATGTGGGCGAGTCGGTACCACGGTGTCTAAATATACACATATATATATATATATATATGCATTCATGCAATCATATATACGCATTCATGCCTTCATGGCCCCCGAGTCACAAGTATGATTCGTGATCGGGGAGAACTTATATTTTCATTGCCCCTGAGTCACAGGTTTGATTCGTGATTAGGGAGGAACTTCACTCATATTTTACTAGCCCCTGAATCACAGGTTTGATACGCGATCAGGGAGAGATCAGACTTATTTTACTTGCCCCTGAGTCACATGTTTGATTCATGATCAGGGAAAATTATACTACTATTTTCATCGGCCCCCGAGTCACAGGTATGATTCCTGATCGGGGAGGACATATATATATTCTTCGGCCCCCGATTCGCAGGCATGATTCGCGATCGGGGAGAGTTTTACTTTGCATCATTGGCCACGAGTCACAGGTATGATTCGTGATCGGGAGATTATATATATATGTCAGTTGCCCCTAAGTCGCATGGATGATTCGCGATCATGGATATTTCATCGATTCAGCGCACGGGTCACAGGTATGATTCGTGATCGGGAGATTATATATATATGTCAGTTGCCCCTAAGTCGCATGGATGATTCGCGACAGGAAGAGATATTTTCTCACGAGTCGCATGGATGATTCGCGATCATGGATATTTTATCGATTCAGCGCACGGGTCGCAGGTATGATTCGCGAACGTGTGGAGCTTTATGACCGTGTCAGTCCTTATGACCCACCCTTATGACTTCGGCCGATAGTATTGTTTGTGTCGGATATATATATATGTATACTCATTGCATTCATAGCATTTTCATTGAGTTGGGATCGTACGATGGTGAGTTGAGAAATTATACTGAGTACTGGAAAGTGAACAATTGAGAATAAAGATAAAACATTTCGGATAATGAGAAA
>ML259384.1:41228-61930 GCA_005239495.1 Nicotiana undulata | reverse complement strand
TAAGTCAGATTGGTGGGTTGTAATTAAAACTAAACCTGTAGGTAGGGTGGAAGTCGAGAATATTTTAGATGTTGCTTATCAAAACGATATCTCCAGTGTTCACCAAATAGTAGACGAACTTTTAGAAAATGAATTGGAACATCCCGCACACATATTGGAAGAAGTTAACATAGATGAAGTAACAATAATAGAAAATGTTGAAGAAGAATCAATTGATGAAGCACAAACTAGTTCGGAAGAATAATCCTCGGACGAGGAACAATACGTCGATGAGCTTTAAAAAGTTGTTTTTTTTACTATTTCTCATTTTATAGCTATTTTATTATATGTTTCAATCTAAATATGTAATTTTTATGCAGATGACAAGCATGGGTCGAGGTAACGATGACCCTATGGGTTCTCGGGGTAAAGGAAAGGCTAAGAAGGGAAAGAAGAGAGTAGAAGATACTCCTCCCTCTTATCCTCCCTCTTTTCCACCCTCTACACAGGCGCTGCCTATGTCTTATCTTCCACCCGATGGATATTATGAGGCGCCACAGCATCACCAGCCCAGCTACATCTTTGTGCAGACACCGGGTCTTTCAGCACAGGCCCCTAGGACTGTCGTCCAGTACAGTCCAGCTGCCTCACGAGCACATGGCTCACATCCATTCGGGTCACAGCCACGGGGGTCAGAGGCATCAGTATCACAGCAGCTTCTGGTCGATCCCGCGATGTCGCAGTCACAGGGATCACAACCATCTTCCTCATCGGATCCATCTCTTACAGGCCTTCGCCTGCGAGATACTAGTTATAACCCCCCTACACCTTCCACACATGCATCTAATGTACCTGTTTCCGACGATGATGCTGATGATGACGAGGAGGTGCATAAGGATAAGTATGGAAGGATCATCATAGTCCCTGAGGGTGATGGATAAGAGTAACTTGATTTTTTTACGCTTATTGTTTTGTACAGTTTGTACTAATATATTAATGGTGTTTTTTTTGTTAAATTGCAGGTTCATCCCGAGTAACACTACTACGAGGATAATCACCAACGCAACCAAAAAACTTTATGATGCCCCTTATACGAGTTGAAGCGAATTCCCATTCTCGCTGAAGGAGCAAATTTTCAATGAATTTAAGGTATAATTTTTCTTTTAAGCTTTATAATTATTTATATTTATGATATTTTCATACAATATTTAACTTTTGAAATACAGAGCAAGTGTGTATGGGAACACCGCTATAGCGCGAAGATGGCACGTAATTTTAATCTTAAGGCTCGGAAGTGGTTGTCGCATAGTTTCTCCAACGCTAGACTGTACAACCAGAAGCCTAACTGGTTGCTTGACGATTATTGGAGGGATTTGCAAAGGCAGTGACTTACCGCGGAGTTCTTAAAGAAGAGCGAAAAAGGAAAGAAAGCTCGCGCATCCGAGAAGGGCGGCTCCTTGCACACTGGAGGTTGATCAGCCATGGGACTATAAAAAGAAGATTGGTACGTAATTTATTCATTTATTTTAATTTTCAAAGTATATCTATTCTGTTTATTAACTATAGTTTATGAATTTTCAGGAAAAGAAGTTGGGTCGTCCAATGAAGAAAGATGAGTTATTCAAGGAGTCTCATATTGTCAAGAAAAATAAAGAGACTGATCAAGAAAGGTGGGTCGACGACCGACCATCGACTGTACATGTAAATTTTCTCTTTTCATTCTCTGATATACTCTAATATAATCTTTCAAATACTATTAAATAAAAAATTTCTTATAGGATCGCGTCAGAGCTGACATGGAGGAATTCATACGCAGTCAGCCACCTAATGAGTCGGGCGAGCCAATCCATATTTTGGAGGAGGATGCAGAAAGACTATGGATGCAGGCGGCTGGCAGTGCAAAATATGGGAAGGTATACGAGCTTCCTAATAAGAAGTTCCACCGCTATCACTGTGGAATGCAAGGAATAGGAACTTTCTCGCAAGCCGAGCAACTTGATGGGGAGATCCCCTCCACTATGCGGGAGACTGTGACAAAGCTCACAAGCGAGCTAGAAGCATCCAAGGAACGAGAAAGGATTAGAGATGCTCAGTACGTTAGCACGCAAGCTCAGTACCAAGGCATGCAAGCTCAGTACGAAGGCATGCAAGCTCAGCTTAAATCTCTCCTAGCTTCTGGAGCTTTTTCGATTCCCCGGTCTCGCGAATCATCGCCAGAGGCTCAACTTGAACGTGAGTGTTCCTTCCGTCCTCCCCGTGTTAGTTCCTCCCGTCCTCCCCGTGATCGTTCTTCTCGTCCACCACGAAATGACCCTTCTCATTACCGTCTTGATAATGAATATTCATCAGACGGTGATGATAATGATATAGAATGAAACAATCATTGAGTACTTTTATATACTTTGAACTAGACAATAGAACTTTGGTCCATTTTGGAATGGGCTTGTAATAAGTGTTAACTTAGTTTTGTTAGTTAAATGTGTTAGTTCTATTGAACTTTATACGTTGTTGGTTTTTAATGTTGGTTTTAATATTGGTTTTAATGTTGTTGTTGTTGTGTTGTTAGTTCGTATTGTTGTTGTGTTAGTATTGTTGTTGTTGTTGTGTTAGTATTGTTGTTGTTGTTGTTGTAATAGGATTTGGTATGCTGGAAGGTGGTGTGGCTTCCAAAATAGGCAGTTTCTACCAAAATAAAACCCAGAAAAGTGACCAAAGTTGGTCGCTATTGAACCCAGATTTCCAGAATAGCGACCAAAGGTGGTCGCTAATTAACCCAGATTTCCAGAATAGCGACCAACTTTGGTCGCTATGTTATTAAAAAAAATATTTTTCCTGGAACTTAGCGGACCAATTGTGGTCGCTTTGGTTTAAAACAAATTAAAAAAATTATTAAAAAAATTATTTTTTCTGGAAATTAACGACCAATTGTGGTCGCTTTTGTTTAAAACAAATTAAATAAATTAATAAAAAAGCGACCAACTTTGGTCGCTATTTTCCAGATTTTAAAATATTTTATTTTATTTACAGACCAAAGTTGGTCGCTATATTTTGTAAAATAATAAATAAATAAATATTGTAATTTAAATATAGAGACCAACTTTGGTCGCCAAATTTATATTATTAAAATAATAAAGCAACCAAAGTTGGTCTCTTTTTTTGATACCCGGAATATTTGATCAATTTAACATAGAGACCAAAGTTGGTCGCTAATTAGTTTGGCCTCTATGGTAAAGGGACCAACAAAATAGCAACCAAGCCTGTTTGGACGCATTTTGGTCGCTTTTCACTGTTTAGGGACCAACTTTGGTCGCTTTTTGTGGTCATTTTTCCCCGAATTTTTAATAGTGTGAGAGATCCCAATAGTTCTTAGTTGCTGCTGCTTTGGTCCACAGGCTATGGTTAATAAGCTTTAGTCCGCCAGCGCATTTAGGAGTACACATTTTCTCTCAAGCAACAAGGGATCTTCTTGTTATAACATTATCACCCGACCATATGTAGCTCAAACAGTAAGAGTCCACAGTTTTCATCACCTTAACAGGGATAAAAAACAGTTGTGCCCAATATGCTTATATTCTAAATAGTACTAACTACACCAGTTGAATCCTTCCTGCATATGAAAATTTCTTGGTAGTCCAAGAAGAGATCCTTGTCACCATTTTTTCAATTAGGAGTTGCCATTGAACTAGAGTCATATTTTTAGTTGATAAGGGTACCCCTAGATACTTAAAAGGCAATTTACCTATGGTATATCCCAATTTGTGCAGTATCTCCACCCTGATTTTCTATGTCACACCCCAAAAGTAAATTGTTGCTCAAATTAGCTTGAAAACCTAAGGCCATGAGAACTGATTAAAGCATTATTGGATGTGAGTGACTGCAATGAGATTCCCTCTTTCAAATAACAATAAGTCATCAACAAAACTAAGGTGGGTGATGCCCAGTTTATCACATCAAGGATGAAACTTGTATCCACTTTCCTTTGATCCATTTAGACATCTACTCAGACATTCTATGACAAATTCAAATAGAAAGAGTGATATAGGGTCACCTTGTCTCAGCCCCTTAGCAGCTGGAAAAGGAGCTGAAGGTTCCTCATTCACCATTACGGAGAAACCGACAGTCTGCACACAAGTGAGTACCCAATCTTGGAATCTTCGAGGAAATACCAACTTCACCATTAGTGAGGAACCAAATCAGTGTTTTCTTCTTTTCATTCTTTACCTTTTGTTTCGAATCCTAGTTTTGAATACTTTTTGATTTGATTTATCTCAACTGAGGAGACTGTGTTACCACACAATCCATCTTGGGGGTATAGCCTGCCATCAAAGTCACCACTCACCAGCCAAAAATTATTTATATTTTGAGAGATATCTTTGAGACTATCCCATAAGGGCCTTTCTTTGATCAATAGTATTATACTCATAGACAAGGGTGAAAAGGATTTTTCAACGCCATCCATTCTACCCTTTGATCTGATAGTGTATCGGTTGGGCTTCAAATCTAAGCACATCAACTGTATAAATATTACAGCCCGGGTGAGCTATATCCTACCATTCATTTCACAATTTATTTGTAAGGCCTAACTAGGTAACACACTTCAAAAAATTCGATTAACTCTAGATTCTTTGACTCTAGTTTCAAGCAATCTATCCAGCTTAATGGGTTTATCCTTCAGATAATGATGCAACTCTTTCTGCTGGTGTCTTTTATCAATGCCTCTTACATTCCATATTAGCCAAGTCATTGGGAAGTGATATGAGGCCCACTTTTAGCAGTTGGCAAGTGTTTGTTTCTCCCTTGCTCCCAATCTTCATACTCCAGTACTAGCCTTTAATATGCCAGTGTCTTGAGCTAGAAATTTTCTGGTACAACTCAACTCAGGACTTTTTGTACTAGGATGGCCTCCTCTGTCTTCTTGCTGCATAGTCTTCTATTCTTCTCTTTGAATTTCAGAAGGTAGCCTCTACTTAGGCTCATGCTACTCGGACTCAAAAACTTTAGTATGATTAGGCTCTACGTCATTGTTCTATATCTGTTGTAGGCTATGAGTGGTGATTTTACCACTCATTCTAGTCTTTTTTTTAGAATTTGCGTCCTTTAATTATAATATGAGGTCGTTTATGGTGTGTATTGTTAGATTTTCAGGTAAATGATGCCATGAAGTATTTGAATTCAATTGAAGGGGAACTGAGCAAAAATGAGTGAAAACAATGCAAAACTCTTCAGTGGTCGCTTTTGCGACTTCGTATTTGCGAGAAAATTGCCGCATTTGCGGAAGAAGACCTGGAAGGCAGGAATCGCATCTGCGGTATGATCAACATGTCTATAAAAGCGCACCTGCGCTTAAAGTCCGCATCTGCGGTCGCTCATATGTGCTTGTACGCCCGCTTATGCGAAACCATTGCTTTTCATTATGGGCCGCTTCTGCGTGAGGTTATCCGTATCTGCGGAGCAGCACCTGCAAGGATCCTTCCGCAGGTGCGGTCAACGAGCTTCAGACTTGGAAATTCACATCTCCTCAATTCCAAATCCACAAGTACACGACCTAGAATCTCTTTTGCACATCTTTGGCTTATTTTCAGTCTTTAGATTAGAGAGAACAAGTTTTGGAACCTAGGGTTCTTGCACACACACTTGGGTCTTGAAGATTTGAAGCTCTTGGTTGAGAACTTCTTACTCATTTATGCTCATTTCTTCATTTCTTTTCTTTGTATTGAATATTTAAGCGTGTAGTAATTTTTCCAACACTTGAATCTTGTTTATGGGAAATTCATATTTAAAGTGTGGATTAAATATCTTGTTGTGCTTATGTATTGAACGATTTTTGGTAATATTGAAGTGAGATATTATTTCTTTAATTATTCTTGTTCTTTAATGTTTCGAAATGGGATTAGCTAACCCAGAACTCGCCCATTAACTTTGAATTAATTTTGGCAAATATAATTTGGGGTTGGGAAAGATTAATTAACAAGAACTTGAGGCTTTGACCCTCATTTTATAAATTCTATCTAGGGATATGATTGAACTACTTGTATCTGTATCCGTGTGTGCTTAATCTCTTGACTGTTTTAAGGATAATTCAATTAGGAAGTCTTGTTAGTCTTAGGAAGAAGCTAATCTAAAATTGTTACCCGTGGCTAATTAGCATAAACTCGCTCATATTTATAAAATCGTGAAATACATTGGATCGTTACTTGGGTGTAAATCCCGATGCATCCATTCTTGTAGCCATTGATCATTTTACTTGCTTTCTAGGTTAGTTAACATTTTTGCAATTAGTTATAAATCTTTTATCAAAATCAAATTTTAAGTGTTTGGCATTGCATAACAAGTGATAATTCCCTTACACTCCTAATCGCCTACATATTATTCTATGTGAGATTCGACCCCAACTCATAGTTGGGTAAATTATATTGCATGCGACCATGTCCACAGCTTAAAATTTTGACTTGGTAAAGTAGAAGGTTCTACCGAAGCAGGGAAGCTCTAGGGTTTTGCTAACCAGTGTGAAGCAGATTCAGATCCAACCAGCAAGGCATACGGTCTTGGACACTAGTGGATTTGGACGTCATCAAAATTGGCGCCATTGCTGGGGAACAATTTGGCGTATTTAGGTTGTTTGAGAAGTAAGCATAAGTGTTTTGCCCAAACTTGTGAATATTTGTGTAATTATTCTTCTTATCTTTGTTTATCTTTTTGTTTGTTTCTTGTTTATTTTCATAGTTTGTAAGAAAAGAAAAAATGGCATCGCATAATGAAAATTGGTCAGATGGTAGTTGTTCATACTTTGATGATCCTTTTGCTTATTGAGGAGGACCACACTCATGAAAAAATTGTTTAAATTCTCCGGGGTGAATTCTGCACAGAATCTCAAACCCATGAGTGGAGTATTTGTGATAAATGTGGTCGTCAAAATGGTCATTGGGATGAATGTGCTTATTTGTCCTTCCCTTCCCCAAGCCCCCGCTATGATGAGTCTACTTTTTGTGATGAAAACTATAGGAATGTGGAAGTGGAAGAAATTGAGCATGGTCAAAATGGAGAGTTCAAGCTCATGTTAAAATGCCTAATTGAAGGAGGAAACAAAGAGAAAGGTGCCTTGGAAGAGCTTTTGGAAAATAGTCTCCAAAATGACTTGGCGCTTGAAAGGATGCTCTCACAAATGGGAGAAATGCTTGAAGCTTTAGAGGCCCAAAAAGCCTCGGAAGTAAATGATATCCTAGAACCTTCCTTAGATGTAGAAGTCGAAAATCCTCCCTTGGCACTTGATCAAAACCAAGAAGGACTCTTAAATGCTCAAAATGAGAGTATGATGCTTATGTTGGAGGACATTCTTGAAAATGAGGGGAAGCACAACTTGGCACTCGAGGACATGAAACAAGGCTTGACTCAAAATGATGAGCATATCCGCACTTTGGAAGATCGATTGAAAATATTGGTTGAGGCTCACTATGCCCACCAACTTGAGAGTGTGGAAAGAAGTCAAGAAGAGTCCGACTACGAGGAAGAAAGTGAGCTTTACTTTGAGGAATCAAGAATTGAACATCTGCCAACCGTCTCCACGAGTGTTAGTGATGCCAAAAAAAAAATGGAATTAGAGTCAACCGGAGTAAATGAAAATATGGTTGAGATTAACTATAGTCCGGGGGAAAAAGAGGATGTCAAAATCCTGGAAGAATTACAATTTGGAGGTCTGAAGTCACGTTCCAAGCATTTTTCAACATTGGAATTATGTGGTGATATGGGAATTGAATCACACGAGTCAATGAGGGATTGCGAGGAGAAAAGGCAAAGGCCATACATCTTACAATTTGAGGGAACAAGGCAAAACGACATTCCTCACATGAAAGCCAAGGAACACAAAATGATGAAATTAAAGTTTGGCTTGATCATCAACTTACCACCCCCACCGCTCGTGGTCACAAGCTTGATTCCAAGTTAGGTGCCCAATTCATACCTTCCAAGTGGAAAGAAAAGTGGTAAAGTTGATCCGCGTCGTGCCACGATGTTAACGCGCTTGGTGGGAAGCAGCCCATTATTTTTCAAAAAATTTAGTCATTTTTAAAATTTTCTTTTTTTTAGAATAGTTTATTATGTTATTTTTGACTAATATGCTAAGTTTCAGATTTATTGGAGTTGAATTAAGGAGTTTGAGGTGTTGAAGTGCACAAAAACAGTGGTTGAAAAATCCGTGCATCAACCATCTGGTGTAACCGCATCTGTGAAACATTAACCTCCGTAGATGCGGCCACCAAGAAATGCCCAGTAAAACACAAATGCGGATACTATCGCAGAAGCGGTTTGGTAGTCGCAAAAGCGCCTCCCTAGAAGCGCCACAAATTCCGCAGAAGCGATCCAACGGGTAAATGTAAAAACTCTTCATCAGGTGAGATTCAAATTTTCTCCAAATTCTCATAACTCCCTCTCCTCTCTCACGCTACTGCTCTTCACCAACTGCTCACACTTGAGTTCTCACACACAAGACACACAGTATGGTTCTTAGTTCTCTCATCTACTCCTCTCTTCTACTTTTATTTTCTTCTTCTTCTCCTTCATCTCATCTCTTCTACTGTCCAATTTTTTTTATAAAAAAATTATAATTACTTTCACTGGTAGTTTTAGGAGTGAGGGAAATTGGTTGAGAGTGTTATTGTGTGTGTTGTGATGATTAAAAACACTTCAGGGGAAGTCTGAGTACCCAAATTTGTGAAAAGAAGCATAAGTTCCCACTGCTTGCAATGTGTTCGACCAATTGTCCAAAAGAACATTGTTTGCTAAGTACCACAAAAATCAATCTTAGTAGAGTCATACGTTCATGTAGTGCACTAATTTAGAAGTCTTGAGTATAAATTATGTGCTAAAATCATGATAGAAGTGAAAAGAGTCGAAAAAATTCTGGACTTTTGAACCCTTTGATGAACACTGCAAAAGCGGAAAAAAAGCCGCAGATGCGGCCTCGCACCTGCGTTGACTGTTCCGCAGGTGCGAACTCTGGTGAGATGGGAAAAACCGCAGAAGCGGACCGCACCTGCGATGGTCTTCCGCAGGTGCGAAAACTGAGTAGAATTGCCAATTCTATTAGCTTTGCATCTGGAGCTTCCCGGGCCCGTTCGACTCGATTCTTTGGCCTAATTGCTTTGTTTTAAATTGCCCAACATGATTCTACTACCCGACTCATAGTTGGATAAATTATATTACGTGTGACCGTGTCCATTTACTTTTTAGTAGTGGATTTGGACGGCATCAGTCTCCACTTATTAGTGGTATTAACCACATTCTTGGTTCTCTATTCGTGAGCCACCTTCAGAGGCGTATTTCTAGCTGGTGGCACCACTGTTGGTAGTGTAGCTTGCCCATTTCTTCTTTCCCTCCTTCTTTTCCTAGGTAGTTCATAGACACGTGAGATGCTTTTTGTTGGATGTACATTCATTTGCAAACAATGGTTTCCTATTGTACTAGCTATTCTGCTCAGTGACTGGCCACTCCAACAACTCATATGGAGGTTGGGCAATTTCACCCATAGTGGAATTTCAGTTAGGAATAACGAGTTAAAATCAAAATTCACAGTCCAAGGCTTCAAAATTATAGGCTTATTGTTGATCGTATAGGGTCCTGAGTACAAAATCTCATTTATATCATTAGTTGATTGGAATTTTACCACATAATAGCTATCTTCATGAAGGAGGATATCTAGGGCTGCCACACTATTCCAAGTCTGATTAACAAACTTCTGCGTGTAATTATACCGTGGAGATTACCCAATAACATACACGATTAAAGCACTTCCTCATTTCTAAATTTCTTTCTCGACCTCCTCCTTCTCGAGGTGCACCATAATTTTCCCATCTATAATTTTCGGCGGGACACATGAGAGTTTCAATCCATTGTCAGCACTTCGGTTACTAGCAAATAGAGAAGTCTACATAGTTGAATTCCCCTTTCCCTAATCATCAGAGGCATCTACAGTTACCTTACTTGTACTTGAATTATCATTTGAATTAGCAACTGCAATCGCCTTAGTAGCACTATGAGCTGGACTAGGAGTCATGGCAAACTTTTTTGTAACTCCATTGGAGCCTAAATCTATTTTTGCTTGATATCGATCAATGGAACAGTAAAAATGGTTGATTGCATCGGCGGCGCTTTATTTGGTTGCTCAGAGACATCGACTGCTTCACCAATAGCAGTCAAGAGTTGCAACCTAGGTCTGTCGCGTCCTCGTCCTCGACCTCCAGCCATGGGAACTACGGTACGCGTACATTTAACTAACGTACGTCGAGATCATGGTTAGAGAGAGAAAAACTTTTTATTACTCGTTTTTACCCCCTCATATATATAGAACATACAAGACGTGATTATGTGGGTGCGCCAATGAAATGGGATTTTTTGCACATCAAATATAATGTAATCGATAGTAACAAGTCATTTTCCATCTTTCTCATGTTACCAGTAGAATTTGCTTGTTATGTTATAGTTAAACTCTTATAATTTGACCGGCTTATAGAAAGTTAGGAGGGGCTATTATCTGCGTCTTGATCGTATTGGAATTTCTTGTCTAATGACGGAAATCTGGTATTTTTTTGAATCCATATATCTCTTCTTTTGTTCTTTTCCTCTTTATTGTTTCTAATTTTGGTGTTTTTGTGTAAACTTCAACATAATTTGTCAGTAAATTAAGCTTTATTTAAGCTAACTTGTTAAAGTTAAATATTAAGGTATGTTCTCTAGCCATATCAGACATGTTTACTCAAATTAAACTCATCTTAAGACGTGCATTTGAAGAGAGGAACGACTAGAAAAAAATTGGTATAACGGAATTAAATAAAAATATGTCTCCTTGTAATATGGGATCCTTTTTTAACAAGAGGCGTTATTATTCATTAATTTAAAGTCGTATATACTTTTTATCATACGATAATTGTATGAATTAAGTTTATTCCATGTTATGTGACACTAATTTTTTACCACTCATCCAAAAATATTCTAACTTTAAACTTTCCATATAATCACATAAATCTCATGCAATGTGTTGGATCACAACTTTTTAAAAAAATTATTTCTTATTAAATTGTATGTACTGTCAAATTACACCGCATAAATGTCACTAACACAAAATCTGCGAGACCTGTGACCAGCACTGTGCAACCCCTTTGAGGAGTGAACCTACCTCAACTACGACTCAGTCATTAAATCCATCGCAAAATTAAATAAAAATTTGATATACTCCAAACTAAAACCTAATATGATATATAGATAAATCTGAGAGAAAATAATATCTAAAGTACAATACTGAATTGAATAGATCTAGGCCCACACACTGATTTAAGAGAATCTACGATATTTTAAGAGTACGAATCCAACAACTGAAATAGAGATGAAAGATAACTAGGAAGGTTAAGCCACCACTGAACTAAGTGTTTTATCACTAGAACAATTGCATGTTTGGATCGCAATCAGCTACAGGATCCAAAATAGGATCTATATCTACAATAGCACATAAGAAGGAAAAAAGAAAAGAGTAGATATGGATAGTATCATCATCAGTCCTTAGTAACATTGTGATGAGAGTTAAATAAGAAAATAACCTTTTTATTTTCAAAATATGTACATATTTTATAGTCAACAATATTAGCTTAACTTCCCTAAGGTGATTAAATATGACATTTGAGAAAGCTTCTACTTCAAGAGATTCTAGAGCTGGAATATCTTCATCACCGTCATCATCCGCCTTCGAAGGATTACTAAAGACCCATCTCTCTAAACTTACGGAGGATAAAAAGAAGTCCGAAATAAGAAAGAGAAAGGAAGGTCAAAAACCTCAATTTCCATATTTCAAGGATTGGAAGCTTCTAATCAAGCAAAGATCTCATGAGATGACCTTCAAGTTATCCAAATAAAATTCAGATAGGTAAAGACGTTTGACACAATTAAGTTCATATAGTCTTCTTGGTACACCTTCGTTGCTCTAGCAAAAAACTAGGACAAAAATGCCAAGGTTCAGGACGACTAAAAGCCCAAAAGATGTTCCATTAGTAAAAATGCATACCAAATAAAGTGATGAAGCACATTTACCTCGACACTATTGTTGTCCAAGTGGATGTAACGATCCATCCGGTCGTTTTGAGTATTTGCACTCAGTTCGGTAGTTTGAGGTCATGGGTAGCTTCATATGGTGTACTATGACTGGCGCGTATCATCGGTTTTGGTCTTTGAGTTGTTCGGAATTGATTTGGAAGAATGATTCTTATATAGGAAGCTATAAGTTGAAAGAATTGACCAAGTATGACATTTATATATTTGACCCCATATCGGAGTTTTGATGGTTCTGTTAGGTCCAGATGGTGATTTTGGACTTGGGCGTTTGCCCGGATTTACATTTGGATGTTTCTAGAAGGTTTCAACACAATTTAACAAAAGTTAGCAATTTGAAGGTTTGGAAAGTTCATAGGTTTGACCGTGATGTTATCATGTTTGGATTATTATTCCGAGAGTTGGAATAGGTTTGATATGTCATTGTAACTTGAATGCAAAATTTGGGTTCATTCCAGATTGGTTAGACTTGAATCGGAAACTTGGTTCGAAGTTTGAAGTATATGAACTTAAGAGATTGATCCTGATCGATGGTTCGTGGTTTTGATGTTTTTATATGGGATTTAAAGACTCGAGCAGGTTCGTATTATGTTTTGGGACTTATTGGTATGTTAAGATGGGGTTCCGAGGGACTCGTGTGAGTTTCAGATAGGTTTGAGTTGTGTTGCGCTCGTTTTCTATATTTCGAAGTCATTTCTTCAAGCATAAGTGGTATCACATTACGCAAATGAGCTTCAAAATCTGTTTTTATTGAAGAATTAATCTATATCGTAATTACGGAGCCATAACAAAATGAATCGTCAAATTTGAATATTGTATGAGGGGGTTATGCTTATTTTAGTGTCGGAGAAGAAAGCTGGTGCTGGTGCATCGCAGATGCGAAGTTGGGTCCGCATTTGCGACCTTTCAGGTGAGAAAAGTGATCCGCAAAATTGAAAATGATACCCGATAAACCGTAGGTGCCGATTTTTTGGCGCAAAAGTAGAAATCCATGTGTATAAAAATATCAGACTGCGTTCTTTTGGTATTTTGAGCATATCTTGAGTTTTAGAGCTACGATTTAGGTGATTTCGCGGCGTTTTTCTCGTCTTTTCAAGGGGGTTAAGTATCTAAAATCACTTTTTGCATTTTAACATGATTACAGTAGTTCATTTATGAATTAATCTATGTTTTAATTGGAGAATTAGGGGTTTTTATCAAAACTTTTCTAAAGAGAATAATTGGGTTTTGAACATCGATTCAGAGTTGAAATTGGATGAACTTAGTATGATTGGACACGTATTCGAATGGGTTATCGAAATTTATAAGTTTTGTCGGGTTCCAAGATGCGAGACCAGTTTGACCTTTTGGTTGACTTTGAGTTTTAATTAAAAATTCAACCAGTATCGCTTGCGTCAGACATACCATCAATTGGTACATGCACAGTGTTATATACATGTGCTCGATGATGGGCAGTTATGCCAGGCACCCCTACAATGCTAAGTGTGATGATTTGATGGATCCATGGTGATGCCGTTGATTTGACATATACTTATTGTGTGTGATCAAGTGGGGCATTTGAGCTAGGCAGATGGAGCATGCTAAGATTGTGTGAACTTAGTGATTTCACTGTGAGACTGATTACTTGACATGTATATTTGACATGTAGGCATAGAAATGTAACTTCTTCATGATAAACAGTGATATGATATTTGATTACTTGACATGTATATTTGACAATAGGCATAGAGATGTAACTTCTGTATGCTAGACAATGATATGATATTTGATAAATTGACATGTATATTTGACTTGTAGGCATAGAGATGTACCTTACTCATTCTAGTCAATGATATGCGATTTGAAAACTTGAGTTGTAGGCATATAGATGCATTTTCCTCATGCTAAGTGGAAAATGAAAAGTCTAATTTGATGTTGTAATTGAAAAAAAATACAGTTCTTTTAATAAAATCATGTTTAATTAATTTCAGTGGTAAGATTTAGACTTGGACTATTATGCTTGAAAAACATGTTTACTTTCCCGTATTTGTGAACAAGTTGAATATTACATCTCTTAAGTTATATACCTTCATTGTCTTCACTATACTGTTATGAATTGTTATTGGCCATTGGTGACGGACACTAGCCTTTTTTCGAGCTCGTTATTTCTTTCCACCTGATGTTAGATTTGTTACTTATTGAGTACATGGGGTCGATAGTACTCATACTACACTTTTGCACCTTGCGTGCAGATTTTAGAGCTGATATTGTTGTGTGTGGCGGGGGCTGGCATTGAAGATGTACCTGCGTTCCGGTGATAGCTACCACTTGTCCTAGGTAGATTTAGATTTTTGAAATTTGGTTTATATATATTTCGAATAAATGATGTATTTATTTTGTACCAACTTTGTAAATTCTATGTCTTAGAAGCTCATGACTTATACTACCAATCCTTGGCCGTTTGAATAGAAATTCAATATTTTTACTCATTTACTCTTATTATTCTCATATGAGTTGTGTTGAATGTTACTTGTCTTACCAAGCGGGTTGAGTTAGGTGCCATCACGACTAGTTGGATTTTGGATCCTGACAAGTTGGTGTTAGAGCTCTAGGTTCATATGTTCTACGAGTTATGATCAAATGTCTAGTAGAGTCTTGAGAATAGGTATGATAATGTTCATACCTAATTCGAGAGGCTACAGGGCATGTAGAAATTTTTTCCATCTTTCTTTCTTTATAACGGGACATTGATCAGCTTGAAGCGTATTTCTTTGAACTTCTTCCACTAACTCGTACGTGATGTTGAGCACTCGGTATCAGTTGTGAACTAAAGGCCTGTGATGTTGTGGATGAGGTGCGAGATGTGTTCTCTGTGTTGTGGTGTTAGGCCAGTCTTGAGGACTTAAAGCCAAATTTAGAGCGCAGCTTGCACTCAGTGCTTAGGTTGTGTGAGTATGTGCTTTTGGACTCATATGTTCGGTAGTATCTCTTAGGGTGGGATTGATGGATCCGTGAGTGGTTGGATAGTTATATGATGAGTATGATGTGACTGCGAGATGTGTTCACATGGGTTGGATGTGATGAGAAGAGTTTGTGTGATAACCCGACCGGTCATTTTGAGAGCTATAACCCTGATCCCTTGTCTATTGTTTTCCCCGTTTCTTTTTATGCTTATGTGTCTTGCCGGGAGGTGTTGGTCGTGGTTTCAGAGTGTTTTGGGACACTTAGCCCTTAAAACGGAAGCTTAAGTTTTAGGATTTGGACCATAGTTAGAACTGTGTGAGACGAATCCGGAATGGAGTTTCGTTGGTGTCGTTAGATCCATTGGGTGTTTTTGGACTTAAAGGTATGTCCGGATTGTGTTTTGGAAGTCTGTATCTCATTTAGGCTTAAAATGACGAATGTCGAAGTTTTGGAAATTTTGACTCGTAGTGGAATTTTTTATATCGGGATCAGATTCACATTCCTAAAGTTGGAGTAGGTCTGTTAGGTTGATTATGACTTGTGTGAAAAATTTGGGGTCAATCGGACGTGGTTTGATAGGGTTCGGCATCGGTTGTCGAATTTGGAAGTTTCAAGTTCTTTAAGTTTGAATCGGAGGGTGAATTGTGTTTTTAGCATTGTGAAGAAGAAGGATGGTTCTATTTGCATGTGTATAGATTATAGGCAGCTGAACAAGGTTACGGTGAAGAACCGGTATCCGTTGCCTCGTATTGATGATTTGTTTGACCAGCTTCAGGGGGCCAGAGTGTTCTCCAAGATTGACTTGAGGTCTGGGTCTCATCAGTTAAAGATTCGGGATTCTGACATTCCGAAGACTGCTTTCAGGACCAGATATGGCCATTATGAGTTTCTTGTTATCTCATTTGGGATGACCAATGCCCCAGCAACCTTTATGTACTTGATGCACAGTGTATTCCGGCCTTACCTTGATTCCTTCGTCATTGTGTTCATTGATGACATCCTGGTATATTCTCGTAGTCAGGAGGAGCATGCTCAGCATTTGAGAGTGGTGTTACCGAGGTTGAGGGAGGAGAAGCTTTATGCAAAGTTCTCCAAGTGTGAGTTTTGGCTTGGTTCAGTAGCTTTCTTGGGGAACGTGGTGTCTAGTGAGGGTATTCAGGTTGATCCGAAGAAGATTGAGGCAGTGCAAAGTTGGCCCTGACCGTCCTCAACTACAGAGATTAGGAGTTTCCTTGGTTTGGCGGGATATTACCATCGCTTTGTAGAGGGATTCTCTTCTATTGCTTCGCCTTTGACTAGATTGACCCAGAAGGGTGCTCCATTCAGATGGTCTGATGAGTGTGAGGATAGCTTTCAGAAGCTCAAGTCAGCATTGACCATAGCTCCGGTATTGGTTCTGCCTACTGGTTCGGGGTCTTATACAGTCTACTGTAATGCTTCTAGAGTTGTCTTGGGAGCAGTATTAATGCAGAACAATAGGGTTATTGCCTATGCGTCTAGACATTTGAAGGTGCACGAGAAGAATTATCCAGTGCACGATCTTGAGTTAGCTGCCATTGTTCATGCCTTGAAGATTTGGCGCCATTATTTGTATGGAGTGCAGTGTGAGATCTTCACCAATCATCGTAGTTTTCAATATCTGGTGAAGTAGAAGGACTTGAATTTGCGTCAGAGGAGGTGTTGGAGCTTCTCAAGGATTATGACCTAACTATTTTATATCATCCGGGGAAGGCCAATGTAGTGGCCGATCCCTTGAATTGCAAAGCAGAGAGTTTGGGGAGTCTAGCCTATTCAGCAGCAGAGCGACCTTTAGCACTTGATGTTTAGGCTTTAGCAGGTCAGTTGGTGAGATTGGATTTGTCAGAGCCTCCACGGGTATTGGCTTATGTAGCCTCCATGTCTTTTCTTTATGATTAGATTAGAGCACGCCAGTATGATGACCGATACTTGCTATTCCTTCAGGACAAGGTCCGTCGAGGTGATGCCAGGGATGTGACTATTTGTGATGACGGGGTTATGTAGATGCAGGGCCGCATCTGCGTGCCCAATGTGGATGAACTTCGAGAGTTGATTTTAGCAGAGGCTCATAGCTCGCGGTACTCCATTCATCCGGGTGCCATGAAGATGTATTAGGATCTGATACAGTTATATTGGTGGAGGCGGATGAAGAATGATATTTTTGAGTTTGTAGCTCGGTGTCTCAACAGTCAGCAGGTCAAGTATGAGCACCAGAGGCCAGGGGGATTACTTCAGAGGTTAGATATTCCGGAGTGGAAGTGGGAGCGGATCACCATGGACTTTGTAGTTGGGCTCCCACGGACTTCGAGGAGATTTGATGCTACTTGGGTCATTGTGGATCGGCTGACCAAGTCCGCGCACTTCATTCCTGTTGGTACTACTTATTCTTCGGAGCGGTTAGCTGAGATCTACATCAGGGAGATTGTCTGGTTGCATGGAGTTCCAGTTTCTATTATTTCTGATAGAGGTACTCAGTTCACATCTCAGTTTTGGAGATCCATGCAGAGAGGTTTGGGTACTCAGGTTGAGTTGAGCACAACGTTTCATCCTCAGACCGACGGGCAGTCGGAGCGCACTATTCATATTTTGGAGGACATGCTATATTCCTGTGCGATTGATTTTGGGGATTCATGGGACCAGTTCCTGCCACTCGCGAAGTTTGCATATAATAATAGCTATCAGTCTAGCATTCAGATGGCTCTGTATAAGGCTTTATATGGTAGGAGGTGTAGATCTCTGATTGGTTGGTTTGATCCCGGCGAGGATAGGCTATTAGGCACGGACTTGGTTCAGGATGCGTTGGATAAGGTGAAGTTGATTCAAGAGCGACTTCGCACGGCGCAGTCTAGGCAGAAGATTTATGCGGACTGGAAGGTCCGAGATGTATCCTTCATGGAGGGAGAGAAGGTACTGCTGAAGGTGTCACCCATGAAGGGTGTTATGAGGTTCGGAAAGAAAGGAAAGCTGAGTCCCCGGTTCATTGGGCCTTTTGAGGTGCTTCAGAAGATTGGAGAGGTGGCTTACAGACTTGCCTTGCCACCCAGCTTATCGAGTGTTCATCAGGTATTCCATGTGTCGATGCTCCAAAAGTATGTTGGTGACCCATCTCATGTCTTAGACTTCAGCACAGTTCAGCTCGAGGGTGATATATCCTATGAAGTAGAGCCAGTGGCTATTTTGGGTCGTCAGGTCAGAAAGTTGAGGTCTAAGGATATAGCTTCGGTGAAGGTGCAGTGGAGAGGGCAGCCAGTGGAAGAGGCTACTTGGGAGACCGAGCCCGAGACGCGGAGCAGATATCCTCACTTGTTTGAGACTCCAGGTATGTTTCTAGACTCGTTCGAGGACGAACGTTTGTTTAAGAGGGGGAAAATGTAACGACCTGGCTGGTCGTTCTGTAGAATTTACACTGTTATTTATGTTTCTTCTCGGTCAAGCATTGTTTAAACTGTTTATGATATGTTGGGTTCGGTTGGTTCGGGTTCAGAATGATTGTAGTGAGAATTGAGACACTTAGTCTCCTTAAGTAGCCTTATAGTTGGAAAAGTCAACTGGGAGTTGACTTCTTGTTAAACAACCTCGGAATGCGGATTTTATGGATCCAATAGATTTTTAGGTGATTTGGGACTTAGGAGTGTGTTCGTAATGTAATTTCAATGTCCGGTGTAGAATTAGGCTTGAATTGGCAAAAGTTAGTTTTTGGCGAGTTCCGGTCGGTAGTGGAAAATGGGCTATTGGAGTCAGAATTGAATTCCGGAAGTTGGAGCAGGTTCGTAATGTCATTTTGGATATTTATGCAAATTTTCAGGTCAATCGGAGGTGTTTTGGATGGTTTCGGCATAGTTGGTGGAATTTAGAAATTTCAAAGTTCATAGGCTTGAATTTGATGTGATTTTTGTGTTTTTGCGTTGTTTTAGGTGTTTTGAGGGCTCGACTAAGTTTGAATGATGTTATGGGATGTGTTGGTAGGTTTGGTTGAGGTCCCGGGGGCCTCGGGTGTATTTCGGATGCTCAAACGGTCAATTTTTGGAATTTTGGAGTTGCTGGTTTTCTGGTGTTACAACAGCTGATTTTCCTTAATCGCAATCGCGTGGAAAGATTGGCGATCGCGTAGAGTAAAGATTGGGACATGCAAAAATTCTTCTATGTGATTGCGTAACTAGGGTTTCGATCGCATAGGCTGGGCAGGCTTGAACACTGCGGTCGCGTGGGTCCTTTTGCGATCGTGTAGTAGAAAAGGGGCGCGTGAGGTTGATGCAGTTGTTCTTCGTGACCGCGTGATTGGGTACGCGATCGCATAGGTCAGTGAGTTGCAGCTTAGCGATCGAGTGGGCAAGAGTACGATCGCAGTGAGTAAATATTTGGAGGTTGTGAGTTGTTCTTCGCGATCGCGTGGGTGGTCCCGCGAACGCAGTGAATTAATGACCTGGGCAGTGTTAAATAGCCAATTTGCGACCTTCTTCACTTTTCCACCATTTTTGAACGGGATTGAAGCTTTTGAGGGAGATTTTTTATGAAACCAAAGGGGAAGCACTTGGAGGTAATATTCTTGACTTCATAACTCGTTTATATGTGATTAAAGGTCTAATTAGTGGTAAAAATTTTGGGGGAAATCAATGCAAAATAGGTAATTAGGGCTTGAGATTAAGAGACCTTAAATTGGGAATTTGAGGGGCATTTGGACTCCGATTTCAGTGTTCTTGGTATGTATAGACTCGTGGGAGAATGAGGATCATTTTGGTATAAAATTTATCGAGTTCTGAGACATGGGTTTGGGAGTCGGGTTTGGCCAATTTCGGGAATTGTGCCTAATTTTGATATTTTTCGATTGGGTTTCATCTCCCTAGCATATTTTGATGTGATAAATCTGATTTTGATAGACTCGGAGAATTTGGGAGCCGATTCGAGGGGCAACAGTATTGCAGAGTAGCTTTTTGTACCGTTTTGAGGTAAGTAACGATTGTAACTCCAAACCTGAGGGTATGAAACCCCGGTATTTGATATTGTTTTGGTAAATGAGGTGACAAACATGCTAGGTGACGAGCGTGTGGGCGTGCACCTATAGGGATTGTGACTTGGTCCATCCCGTAGCGACTATTAAGCCGCATATTCGATTTGAAACCTTACGATATCCTGTATTTTAGAACTTATTACTTGCTTATGGGCTGTAAGCCATGATTGGGGCCTTGTGCCGACCTGTTTAGACTTTCAGAGGTACTTTTACACTATTCTCACACTATCCTGATAAGAATATTTGCGAACTCAATCATGTTTTCTACTTATTGTTATTTTCACTTTTATTACACTATTTTGATACTCTGAGAGGTATTTTGGGGCTGAGTCCCATGAGTTGAGATGAGTTGCCCGAGTGTCTTGTGAGGATGACTGAGTGAGGCCGAGAGCCGAGTATGTGATGATAGTTATGGATCGGGTTGCATGCCTCAATAATATATATTATATATTATATGGATCGGGCTGCACAACAATATACATTATATATTGGATCAGGTTGCACGCCGCAGCAACATAGTGCTTGGGATGTAGGAGCCCATTCGGAGTCTGTACACCCCCAGTGAGCACAGTCGATTATCATATGGATCGGGCTGCATGCCGCAGCGCATTATATATGGATCGGGCTGCGCGCCGCAACAATATATATATATATATATATATAT
>ML259384.1:23344-41086 GCA_005239495.1 Nicotiana undulata | reverse complement strand
CAGTCACTCATATCTCCACTATCAGTATGCCATGCTCTCACTAAGCACTCTCACTCAACAAGTACCAGATATCCACTCAACTGCTGCGGCGTGCATCCCGATTCAATACATATATATATATATATACATATATACATATATACATATATATATGTATATATGTATATATGTATATATATATATATATGTATTGAATCGGGATGCACGCCGCAGCAGTTGAGTGGATATCTGGTACTTGTTGAGTGAGAGTGCTTAGTGAGAGCATGGCATACTGATAGTGGAGATATGAGTGACTGAGATACCTTGATATGAGTGATATCGGGCCTGAAAGGCGGATATATTGTGAATTTTACTGTTTTCTCACTCTCCTTTATACTGAGTTTTCGTAACAAAAGTTGAACTATTGTTTTTACAAAAATATGATTTGTAAATTCTTGTCACTGCACTCAAGTTTTTAGTTACTTTGGTTACTTACTGAGTTGGCGTACTCACGTTACTCCCTGTACCCTTGTGTGCAGATCCAGGTACCGGACCATCTCGCTAGTGTCTCCTGACGTGCTTGGATTTTTGATCGAGGATCGAGGTAGCTACTTAGCGTCCACAACTGACCTCTTTTCCTTCCTATTCCTATACTTTGATATTTCTTTCGGACTTGTATTAGTGACAAAGTTATATTTTGATATCATCTTAGATGCTCATGATAGTTGACTTCCGAGGTCTGGGGGCGGTTTAGATTGCTTGTTATTATTATTATTCCTGTTGAAACTGTCTTAAAGGTGGATCCTTATTAGTTTATGAGTTTATATTTCTATAAAACAGACAAAAGTTGATTTCACTGTGTAAAGGGCTAGCCTAGTTTCACGATAGGCACCATCACGGCCCTTATGGATTTGGGGTCGTGACAATTTCAGTGGTACATCTTTTGAGGATCCACATGATTTTCTTGACCACTGCTATGAAGTATTGCAGAACATGGGAATAAGTTGAAAGCAATGGGGTTGATTTATATGAGCTGTGAAGTTTAACATTGTGGATTATCAAACGTTGTGACCTATGACTTCGTGCCAAGTGGGGAAGTCCACTGTTAAGGAATGGATTGCGAGGTCATAAGTTATATTGATTTTTTCCTGGAATGTATAAGTCTTGAGATTTTGCAAGAGATAAAGCTGGGACTTTCGGTATGTACGCCTCCTTAATAACCCTATACCTCAGTACCAAAGGAATTATATAAACAACTTTGAATCTATAGAAAGCGTACTCAGCGTGGAAGTCACGGTTGCGGATTATGGGGTGCTCCAGAGGGAGTACAGGGGTTGACGAGCTTCTAGACTATATGGTTCGTGCCAAGATTTATCTGTATGGAGATCTAATTTTGTGATAATTTTGCATCAATAGGGATGATAGTTACCCCAAAGAATAATGAAGAGTATATGAATAAATGGGGTAGCTCAACAGTGTTGAGTCAACATAGTAAAAAAAGAAATTAGCCGCCGGTGTTTGTGGAAAGCCTATGAAGACAAGAGGACGACTGTCCATTGCAACATCAACTACTTGACTCAGTTTTCATAAATTCTTTTGAAATAATTTGTCTCTCGGACTCTTCATAATGCGTGGCGCATAAGGTTTAAACGGTTGCGTCAGGTCACCATGACGGTGTTAGAATATGCCATCAAGTTCGATAAGGTAGCCCGTCATACTCCTACTTCGGTTCATATAGCTAGAGAGAAAGTTCACAAACTCATTAAAGGACTCAAATATGATTGTAAAATTTTTGTACGACTCAGGGCGGGTTGATACTTCATTTCGACTAGGGGTAGAAATTGTCCTAGACTTGGGAGCTTCATATTTCATCAGAGCACTCAGGCTACGTGCCACATTGCAGTTACAACTCAACTTACATGACCAGCTAGGGGAAAAGGGGTTGGAATGTCGAAGGCGGAGGTCAGATTCCTAGAGGTGGAGACCCAGCCTGTTAATATATTTTTTATGGTATGGCTGAGGCCGCTACACCAGATGGTGTCATTACAAGTGCAATCTCTAGTTATTATAAAGTGATAATTTTCTTAACTTGATTCGATTATGAGTATCTAGGAAAGTCCTCCTAATATGCTCCACTCATGGGGTGAGCTTCGTAACTTTGAAATCTACTTATGTGAATACTCATATTGGGAGATTCTATGGAGATAGCTATGTCTATCATTACATGTTGTAATTTTGTTTAACGGAAAATATTTAAAAGAAGAAAATGGAATGTTTCAATTGGCACGATGTGCATATTACTTGTGATTCAGAACTGAGGGCGAGATCCTCGCATTTTAATATGATTTGATATGTTTAAATCAGGTTACGAGCCGCGGTGGAAGTTATATAAGGACGGGATCCTTGTGATGAAAATTCTTGTGTTTGAATCCCTTGAGAAATTAAATTTTTTACTATAGTACTAATAGGGAGTCATGCCTGTTAGGTTTATTTGAAGATTTTTGTATAAAATTATATGTGCATAATTTGCCAAATTAGTGCTATAGTTATTGAGCTTTAACCTACAAGGTAGGTGCCCGCCCATGTGGCGTTAAATGAGACATGTTAATTCGGGTAAATAATTATGACGTCTTCATGCATCGCATCTCTTTATCAGTATTGTGAAGGGTTGGAAGGGGATTATACGTGAAGTTATTTGGTGATTCTATAATTGATTATGAACAACTATTAAGATCATATTGAACCAAAAGGGTGTTCCATTCAAATGGTCGGACGAGAGTGGGTTGAACTTTCAGAAGCTCAAGATTGCGTTGACTACGGCGCCAGTGTTGGTGTTGCCCACAGGTTCAGGATTGTGCACGGTGTATTGTGGTGCATCTCGTATTGGACTTGGTGCAGTATTAATGCATGAGGGCAAGGTGATTGCTTATGCGTCTCGACAGTTGAAAGTTCATGAGAAGAATTATCATGTCCATGACTTAGAGTTGGCAGCCATTGTTCATGTATTAAGGATTTAGAGGCACTATCTCTATGGTGTGCCGTGTGAGGTTTTCACCGACCATCACAGTCTCCAGTACTTGTTCAAGCAAAAGGATCTTAATCTGAGACAAAGGAGATGGTTAGAGTTATTTAAGGATTATGATGTCACTATATTATATCATCCAGGGAAGGCCAATGTGGTGGCGGATGCATTGAGTAGGAAGTATGTGATTATGGGCAACCTAGCATTTATTCCAGTCGGTGAGAGACCGTTGGCTTCAGACATTCATACTTTGGCTAATGAGTTCGTGAGGTTGGATATTTCGCCCAGCAAGGTTCTATCTTGTACAGTCGCTCGGTCTTCTTTATTGAGCGTATCAGAGATCGGCAGGATGATGACCCGCAATTGATGGTCCTTAGGGACACAGTTCGACACGGTGCCAAGAAGGTTACAATTGGAGATGACGGTGTTTTGAGGATGCATGATGTTATATGTGTGCCTAATATTGATGGACTTCGTGAGTTGATTCTTGAGGAGGCTCACAGTTCTAAGTATTTTATTCACCCGGGTGCATCCAAGATGTATCAGGACCTGCGACAGCATTATTGGTGGCGAAGGATGAAAAAGGACATTGTTGCTTATGTAGATCGTTGTTTGAATTGTCAAAAGGTGAAGTATGGACATCAGAGACCCGATGGGTTGCTTCAGCGGATAGATATTCTTGAGTGGAAGTGGGAGCATATCACTATAGACTTCGTTGTTGGACTCCCACGGAGTCAGAGGAAGTTCGACGTCATTTGGGGTTATTGTGGATAGGCTAACTAAATCATCACACTCCATTCTGGTGGCAAGTACTTATACTTCGGAGCGGTTGGCAGAGATATATATTCGAGAGATGGTTCGCCTTCACGGTGTGCCCGTGTCTATCATTTATGATCTGGGTACGCAATTTAATTCGCACTTTGGAAGGGCAGTTCAGCGGGAGTTGGGTACACGGGTTGAGTTGAGCACAACATTCCATCTTCAGACAGGCGGGCAGTCCGAGCAGATTATTCAGATCTTGGAGGATATTCTTCGCTCTTGTGTTATTGAATTTGAAGGTTCTTGGGATCAATTCTTGCCGTTAGCGGAGTTTGCCTACAATAATAGCTACCAGTCGAGCATTCAGATGTCTCCCTATGAGGCATTATATGGTAGACGGTGTAGATTTCCAGTTGGGTGGTTTGAGTCGGGCGAGGATCGGTTATTGGGTACAGACCTAGTTCAGGAGGCCTTAGATAAGGTCAAGGTTATACAGGATCGAATTCGTGCAGCTCAGTCCAGGAAAAAGAGTTATGCTGACCGTAAGGTTCGTGATGTAGCATTCATGGTTGGAGAGAGGGTATTACTTCGGGTATCACCCATGAAGGGTGTTATGATATTTGGGAAGAAAGGTAAGTTGAGCCCTAGGTATGTTGGGCCATTTGAGATTCTTGAGAGAGTGGGGGAAGTAGCTTATAGGCTTGCGTATCCTCCAAGGATATCCTCAGCTCATCCGGTATTCCATGTGTCTATGCTCCGGAAATATCATGGTGACCCGTCTCACGTGTTAGGTTTCAGCTCTGTCCAATTGGACAAAGATTTGACTTATGTGGAGGAGCCGATACCCATTTTAAACCGGCAGGTTCGTCAGTTGAGGTCAAAGAGTTATCCTTCAGTTCGAGTGCAGAGGAAAGGTCAGCCTGTTGAGGCGGTTACTTGGGAGTCCGAGTCAGACATGCATAGTAGATATCCACACTTGTTTTCCAATTCAGGTAATCTTCTATGTCCGTTCGAGGACGAACGTTTGTTTTAGAGATGGAGATTGTGATGATCCAAAGGTTCATTTTATGAATTAAGACCCCATTCTAGATTTATTAGCCATAAACAACTAATTTTAATCATCTCGATTTGTGTGCGCATTCTGGGCGTGAAACCGGAAAGCTTTTATGTGAAAATATGAGAAATAGTAATTTTTAGAGTTAAAAATTTGGTTTTAGTCGACATTGGTCAGCATTTTTAGTAAACGGACTCGGATTTGTGTTCCGACGATCCCGGGAGGTCCGCGGTAAAATATGGGACTTGGGCGTATGCCGAGAATTTAATTCCGAGGTCCCTAGCCTTGGAAATCATTTTCTAAGGAAAATTATTTTGCTGGATTTTTAATGAAATAAAGAAAATAATTAATGTTTGAAACCGTTGGTATCAAGCCCCTATTTTGGTTTCAGAGCTCGATACAGGTTTGCTATGATATTTAAGTCTTAACTGTGAAATTTGGTCAGAATCGGAGTTGATTTGACGTGATTCGAACGTCCGATTGAAAGATAGTGAAATCTAAATGTTCTTGAGAAAAACCATGAGTTTTGAGGTTAAATTCGTAGTTTCGATGTTATTTTGATGATTTGATCGCACGAGCAAGTCCATATGACATTTTTGGACTTGTGTGCATGTTTGGTTTTGAGCCCCGAGGACTCAGGTGCCATTCGGGCGATGCGCGAGTTGAGTTAAAACTCAACAAAGGCTGTTGGTGCACCAGTTCTGGTGTGCCCGCACCTGCGAGCCTTGGGCCGCATGTGCGACCCAGGCCCAACTTTCCTTTTTTCGCAGATGCGGGCTTCCTCCGTAGAAGAAGAACATTTTCCGCAGGTGCGGCCCAAGAGGCCCAAGCGGCCCAATCCCCTTTCCGCAGAAGCGGAAGCCCCTTCGCAGGTGCGCAAGCACAGGTGCGACCCAAGCACCGCAGGTGCGAGGGTCGGGCAGTGAGTTCATGTTATTAGAACTCCAACCGTTTTTCTTCTTATTTTTCACAAGAGTAGAAGACCTAGGGCAATTTTCTCAAGACCTTTTCCTCCCAAAATCATAGGTAAGTGTCCATTAACTACTTTCTTTCAATTCTCCATTGTTTTTCACTAATTCACAATAACAAATCAAGAGTTTTCATGGTAGAAATTGGGGGTTTGGGTAGAATTAGGAAATTTTATAAAAAATTGAATTTTGACCTCGAAATGGGGTCGTATTTTGAAACTAATTGCATACTTGGGCTCGGAGTGAATGGGTAAACGTAATTTGGTCCGAAGCCCGAGTTTGAACCAAGCAGGACCGGGGTCGGGTTTTAACTTTTTTCCTGAGAAAACTTAGGAAAATCATAATTTTTCAGCAAAGTTAGTTCTTTTAGCATAAATTAATGATATTGAACTAATTATGATTAGATTCTAGAGGATTAGAGCAAAATTCTAAAGGAAAAACAGTAATTGAGCAGTGAGTGGCCTGCGAATATGAGGTAAGTGCTTGGTTTAACCTTGACTTAAGGGAATATGAATCCCCAACTTGATTGCTATGTTAAATTGCATGTGTGTGGTGTATAGGTGAGGTGACGAGTATCTATGCACCACCATATTATCTGCTTAATATGATCCCTTCCCCGTTTCCAATTATTTGCTTTATGGCTTAATCGTTTTATGATCATTGATGTTTACATGCATATTTGGATTCGTTAACTTATTGATAAGTATTGTTTCAAGTATTTTGGAAGTGTTGGTTGTTCCCTTGGTTTTGTTATGATACATAAGGACTGAGCTGGAGATAGTGTTACGATATTTATATATGTTCCGGTTGGTTTCATTGTGAAATGATAATTGATGAAGTTTATGAGTTTTACAGCTTCTGTTTACAATATTTGATACAAAAATGTTGTGAAAGGCTTGGCATGGATTGTGATAGTTTTCGTAAATAAACTGATATGATATGTCTGGTGAGAGCGGGTTGCACGCCGCAACAAGGAGTGATAAGGGTGGACAAGTTGGATCGGGTTGCACGCAACAACAGGAGAAATAAGGGTGATATATATAAGGAGAAGCAATAAGGGTGGACAGGTGGGAGCGGGTTGCGCGCCGCAACAAGGAGTGATAAGGGTGGACAAGTTGGATCGGGTTGCACGCAACAACAGGAGAAATAAGGGTGATATATATAAGGAGAAGCAATAAGGGTGGACAGGTGGGAGCGGGTTGCGCGCCGCAACAAGGAGCAATAAGGGAGGACACTTATATTCTACTGATTTTGAATACAAAGATTTGGAAAACTTACTGTTTTACTTTATTATTTTTTCATATTATGCACTTACGATTATTTTAAAGTGGAAATTTGGAAATTTGAAAACTTGTGTGAGAATTTTGTTATAGCTGAGACCTGAAAAAGGCGGCTGAGTTATTTTATTTATTGTTACAGTTTACTATTTTTATTTAGTTTAGAATTTCTTCCCTGCTTTATTATATATTGGCACAGGTTATGTTGTAATTTCCCCGCCGTAGCCTCGTCACTACTTCGTCGAGGTTAGGCTCGGCACTTACTCAGTACATGGGGTCGGTTGTACTGATACTACACTCTGCACTTCTTGTGCAGATCCAGGCACCGGCCAGAGTTAGGAGATAGTAGTAGCTAACATCATCTACACAGAGACACGAGGTGGATCTGCTGGCGTCCGCAGATTCCTGCAGGACCCTTATTATTTAGATACTGTTTTATTTCATTAAAAACAGAGACACATTTCTTTCAGCCAATTATTTATAGTATTCTTTAGTAGCTTGTGAATTGTGACACCAGGTTCTGGGTAGCCTTATAGTTATATATATAGTATTAGTTCGTGGTTCGTTTCATTATTTCTAGTATTATTCATAAAGTCATTATTTGGAAAGTAGTATATTTTCTTTTATTCTAAATTATCTTGTTGTGTTCAAGCAAATATTCAAAAGAAAATGGTTAAATAAATTATAACATTGGCTTGCCTAGCAAGTACGATGTTAGGCGTCATCACGATCCCAAGGGTTAGGAATTTGGATCATGACAATTTCATTATACCACAATTTTGCTTATTCTACTTTCAGTATGCACTAATAAGCATGATATATAATTTTATATTTATTTGAATATATTTAATTTTTGTGTTAGCAATGCTACATTTAAAATTCAAGTTGTAATTAAATTTGAACGTCATTAACTTAAAGATGTTGATGACAAGCACCTTAAAAATGTTCGTTTCTAAGGTGATTTGTTGAACAATTGCTTAAATCAGATATAATATTTATTTATCTTTTTATCACTTTATTGTATGTTATCTATCTCATCGTGCCCGAAATGTTATATATTTCGAATTTTGTATTCTCATGTATAAGGTGTTTAATAATAATTGTCCAAATTAAAAGAGGTAAATATATCTTTCCCTATTTAAAGTGTTCCCAAAACAATTGCCACAACTAAATTGATTGATTTAAATAAAATATAAAAGTAACAGTGGGAAAGATGGAGAAAATCAAAGAAAGAAGAAAATAATAATAATTAGAAACATAGATGTACGGAGAGGGAGAAAAAGCAAAGAGGGAAAATCAAGAGAGTACAAAGGATGAAAATTGATAAGGAGACTCGAAAATAGCAATATTTTTATTATATAGAAAAGGAAAAGATGATAGACCAAGGGCATATATGTCATTTCAAAAAAAATTCTACATTATTTGCAATTTTTAAATGCAAATTATCATTGAGACACATGAGACCCACATTCCCATAACTACAACACTCAGTTAAATGTCACTCCATGTTGATTAGACTACTTTTACGGAGAATACTGCATGCAAATAATCATTTGAAAAACGTTCTTTTTTTCCATTTGGTAAAATTATTAATTTTGATTTGTCAACTAGAAGTTTTCACAGAGAAAGTAAACTTATTTTGTAAATAATAGTGCAACAAAAGGAGATATTGGTAAATATTTACAAGATTTTCGTATTTACCCACACTGTTTTAAGTAATTTATAAATTAAAATTAAAAGTTTTTCATCTATCCACTATTTGAAGGCGATTTCAAACTAGAAAAATTCATATTCAGAAGTAATTTTAAAAAGTATAGTTTATTAAATCTCAAAAGTTAATTTAAGTGATGGATTTGTTCATATTATATTAGGGTGCTATCTCTTGTATACTTAAGTGACGTGAAAATATAATATACATGGTTTGAGCTCATTTTTCCCTGATAAGTTTTCAACTATCAATAAATCATCCTAAACATTATTATTTTTATAATTTTTATATTGTTTCATTATGAAAATTAACATATGATAAATCTATAGAAAAATAAAAATATTTCTCTTATCTTCTTAATTAAGAAAAAAATTAAAATGCCTATAATAATTTATATAGACTTCTACCAAATATTTTATATTTTATCATCAGTTAAAATTATTTTAAACGAGTTATAATAAAATATAATTTAAATTACTATAATTTATATCATGTTAATATTTGTTTAGTGCCTTTAGTTCTCTTTGTTTGAAGTAGTAAATTGCCTCTTTAGGGGTGCGACTCCCCTTGGAAGTTTTATTTATTTATTGTACTAAAAATTTCTCTTGGTTTTGTTGTATACAAGATATGAAGTAAAATAAATAGTAAGTTTTTTTTCAACTTTTATCGTATTTAAAGAATGATGTTGTTCGTGTTAACTTTCATCGAGTAGCTGATTGTTCCCATGGTTAAAACTCTTGTGAAATCAATTTGGATATATTCAAGAATAGTATACAGATAGATTGGTAAACTTCTTATTCTAGAAAATTTGTTAATATAAATGACACTTGTAGCTTTAATGTATTCTCTTGTAAAATATTCAAATAGAAAAATAATACCATAAATTTTTAATTTGATGTTTGATGTTTATGTTTGATATGGATGTTAAAAAAGAGTATTATAGTAAGTAGTTTTTTATGTTAATTGGAGCAATTTAAACAAATTATAATTTATAGTTTAAGTTTAAGTAAATTATTAAAATAAACTAATTTTGTAAATTGTGATCCCCAATACTATTTTCTATCCGTGATTAAATGGATATAACAAGTATCAATTTATTTATAAAAAAATTAATTGAATCTCGACAAACAATAATTTTAAGACTACAATATTGAGTCCGTATACGAGCCTTTCTTTATCTAGTTATTTACAAGAAACAATTAGGAAACGAGATATACATAACAAAATTGCAATTCAATCATAAAATATGCAATTATGTTGCCCCACTTATTTTTTCCTTTATATTTTTTTTGTATTTTATTTACTTACTTTTGGTTTCATGTTCCTGTTATTTGAATAGAATTGTTTTAGAAAAACAAAACGTTTGTTTATCTTACGAAAGAAGAATAATAAATAAACCAATAAATTAATTAGTTAATTTATAATTAGACTAATATGATTGTGAATTGAACCCAAAAAGACACATATATAAAAGCGAAAGTTTTCTTTAAAAATTCTTTTTTTTTATAAGCAAATTTGATAATAAACAAAATACAGTTCAATGTAAACTTTAATTCTAATAATGATATTTATATTTGTAATTTCATTAATATATTAATACTTTTTATATGAATTGCCTGAGATTTTTTTCCCACTAACTTAAAAATATAATTTCTCAAATTTATTGATGTTTTTCACACTCCGTGAAGCCCGAATAGTTATACTAGTAATCGTTTGAAAGATAAAACTGGATATCATATGATTAAACATACCATGCAATAATATGTAATTCCTTTATATGTCCATTCCTTTTTTTGATCTCACTTTGTATATGGGTGAAACCAGGCCTACAAGACGCCCCGGTTTCCGATAAGGTAAATCAAGCAAGTGTCGTGATGATAAGGAGCCGAAATCGAGGCAAGGGTCTCATCGAGACAGGTTCTGGGGGCACGACGCCCGCCTTCGGGAATATCTGGGCCATGACTCCGGGATTGGTCCAAATCTCAAAAAACTTCAGAGAGAATTATGGCAACAGAACACGATAAACATAGGGTCGTGATATCCGTGACCGACTGGGTATCACGGCGTTGATCTTGGCACGTTAAGGCGGAAATCCGGCGATTAGTTAAACAGAAGGTTTTTTTACCTTTTATGAAATTGTACCTAGAGTAAGACTCCCCTACTATATAAAGGGGGTCTAATTGTTCATTGAACACATAAGTATGGGATCGAGGACGGATATCTCATTAAGGCTGCCGTCGAGTCCAGAACCATCCATCGAGTCCAAAATCATCCCTTTCCCCTTGTTTTCGAGTGGTTTGACAATTTATTACATCTTTTATCTGTTCAATCAAGCAATATTTACCGTTTGTATTGAATTAATCCACGTATTCTTTAAACGACTAACAAATTTAATTGTTATCTGTTTTTTAAGGTAAACAGTTTGGCGCCCACCATGGGGCTAAGGATAATAGTGGCAATTTGATACAAAGCTCCATAACACACCCTATTTACACTTGTTCTTTTAAGTGTTCTTTTTTAAATGTTGAACTCCCAATCTGCTCCTCTACACGTGTATGCTGAGTCTATCCACCATGGCGAGAACAACAATATAGCACTCAGTAACGAGGTGCCCCCTGTCGAACCCAACGAAGTTCTGCCCGCGGACCCGATCGACGCTAACTCACATGTAGCCATCAATGCAAATTTGCCTACCGATCCCGAGAACAACATTTGCAGGAGAGTTCTTTCGGTAACCCAAAATACACATGACGGTGTAGGTGATGGAATTAACCTGCGAGTAATCTTCGAAATGTTGCAGATTCAACAAGCAGGGATAGCCTAGTTGCAGAACCATAGTCGCGCCCAAAACAGAGCCGAGCCCGAACTATCCCAAGAGAACGCTCGCAGAAACAAACCGATCGTAGAAAGGTCGAGTGAAGCCGAACCCGGGACCAACTTCGAGATCATAAAAATGCTTGAGGAACTGACAAAACGGGTAGAATCTGGTGAGAAGAAAATCGAAGCCAATGACAAAAGGGTGGAAACATACAATTCCAGGGTTGACCAAATCCTAGGAGCACCACTGATATTGAAAGCCTGGATTCCAAGAAGTTTGTTCAAAAACCTTTTCCTCCGAGCGCAGCTCCGAAGCCAATCCCAAAGAAGTTTCGCATGCCCGAGATTCCTAAGTACAACGGAACAACTGACCCAAACGAGTATGTGACCTCCTCCACATGCGCCATCAAAGGGAATGAGTTGGAGGATGATGAGACTGAGTCCGTCCTGCTGAAAAATTTCGGGAAAACTTTGTCAAAGAGAGCTATGATATAGTATCACAACTTTCCCCCTATTTCTATCGACTCGTTTGCTGTGCTTGCAGACTCCTTCGTGCAAGCACACGCCGGAGCCATCAAGGTCGAGACCAGGAAGTCCGAGTTTTTCAAAGTGAAACAGATAGATAATGAGATGCTCAGGGAATTCGTGTCCCGGTATCACATGGAACAGATGGACCTGCCTCCAACTGCGGACGATTGGACTGTTCATGCATTTACCCAAGGTCTCAATACTCAAAGCTCATTGGCTTCGCAACAGTTAAAGAAAAATATGATAGAATATCCGGCAATAACATGGGCCGACATCCATAAACCGTACCAATAAAAAATCAGGGTCGAAGATGATAAGATTGAGGCCCCTTCCAGGTCCGTTTACCCCGTCAGAGCTAGTGACAGATCCAAAAGAGACATTGATTGTGAACCAAGATCGAATAGGGACCGGTATCAACCATACAATGGAGATCGAAGAGGTAATGGGTATGTACAAAACCCTGTGACAAGTGAAAGGAGAAACGACCGAAGTCAAAATAGTCAGGGTATCATGAGTAAAAGCGATTTTGGCAGATCCGTCGGGCCTAAGTAAGAACCAAGTCTATCGGAGTACAACTTCAACGTCGTCGCTGCTACCATCGTATCTTCCATCAGACACATCAAAGACATGAAGTGGCCTCAAACTTTACAGTTCGACCGTGATCAAAGGGACCCCAACCTAATATGCAAATATCTTGGCACTCACGGCCATAGAACTAAAGATTTCTGACAACTAAGAGAGGAAGTAGCCCGGTTATTCAACAAAAGACATCTCCAGGAGTTCTTGAGCGATCGAGCCAAAAATCAATTCAGGAATAAGGATTCCAACAAGCAGACTGAGCAAGAGGTACCTCAACACATCATCAATATGATCATTGGTGGGGAGACGTTCCCCAGGGCCCGATGCTAAAACGCACCAAAGTGTCCATCACAAGAGAAAAACAGGCTCGGGATTACATGCCAGAAGGAATCGTATCTTTCAATGATGAGGATACTGAAGGCATCGTACAACCACAAAATGATACACTGGTAGTATCTGTACTCATAATAATTCTCAAGTTAAGCATGTGTTAACTGATCCAAGTATCTAGGCCAATATCATTAGATCGAGGGTCATAGAACAGTTGGGTCTACAAGACCAAATTGTGCATGCAACACGAGTTCTAAACAGATTCAACATGGCATATGAGACCACTAAAAGAAGATTACACTGTCGGTGAACACCGTCGGAACCGTTCAGGAAACAAAGTTCTAAGTGATCGAAGGAGATATCAAAAACAATGCTCTGTTCGGGAGGCCATGGATTCACAACATGAGGGAAGTGACCTTGACACCGCACTAGGTGTTGAAATTCCCAACGTCAGGATAAAACAATTTACGGGGAACAACCGGCCGCAAAGGAGATGTTCGCGGTCGACGAGGTGGTCCCGATATCCACACTTTCAACACCAAAGTATCCAAACTTGGTCACCAAGGAAGATACCAAATAGAAATCATCGACACCGACACCGTCCCTGACCAAACCAGAAATGTAGGGGACAAGTGAGGATGACGACTACGGAGTTCCCACGTCTTTCATAGCCCCCAACGATGGCGATGCCACCAAATAAATGATCGAGGAACTGGAGGAAGTCATATTGATCGAACACCTACCCGATCATAAGGTATACCTGGGCGCGATTTAAGTCCTGAGCTCAGGAAAAAACTCATTAAATTCCTTATAGCTAACATAAATTGTTTCTCTTGGTCCCACCTTGACATGACAAGGATCCCGCCAGATATAACTACTCACAAGCTGAGCTTGGATCCGAAGTTCCACCCGGTCAAATAGAAAAGGAGGCCCCAGTCCAAATTCAAGCATGCATTCATCAAAGACGAGGTATCTAAACTCCTTAAAATAGGATCCATTCGGGATGTTAAGTACCCGGATTGGTTAGCAAACATAGTAGTAATACCTAAAAAGGGGAATACATTAAGAATGTGTGTAGACTACAAAGACTTGAATAAAGCATGCCCCAAGGACTTTTTTCCTTTGCCCACCATCGATCGCATGATTAATGCGACGGCCGACCACGAGATCCTCAACTTTCTCGATGCCTATTTCGGGTACAACAAAATTTGAATGGACCCGAGTGACCAGGAAAAAACGTCCTTCATCACTTAATACGGTACCTATTGTTATAACATAATGCCATTCAGACTAAAAATGCCGGTGCAACGTACCAACGCCTAGTATATTCGAAGAGAAAATAGGAAAATCAGTGGAGGTTTACATTGACTATATGTTAGTTAAGTCCATGCGAGCATAAGACCATTTGAAACATTTGCAGGAAACCTTCAACATATTGAAGAAATACAATATGAAGCTGAACCGTAAGAAATGCACATTCGGAGTCGGGTTTGGGAAATTTCTTGGATTCATGGTGTCTAACCGGGGAATCGAGATCAATCCCAATAAAATCGAGGCCATGGAGGACAATACTGTGGTGGGAAATGTCAAAGTCGTTCAAAGGTTAACCGGGTGCATAGACGCCTTGGGTCGATTCATTTCAAGGTCCTCCAACAAGAGCCGTCGGTTCTTCTCGTTATTGAAGAAGAAGAATGACTAGCGGTACATTTTGAGCCCGCCTTTGACTCAAGAGGGTCCTGAATTTGAACTCGGGTATTGCCTCCATAATTTGGACCCTCTTTATAGACCGTGCTTCGAACGCAAAGGGGTCCGAACTTGACATCATGTTGAAACCACTGACGGGTAATGTATTTAGGTAATCTATTAAAACTGTAAAAAATTGACTAACGATGAGGCCGATTATGAGGACATGATTGCAGGTCTCGAACTGACTAAAAGCCTGGGGGCGAGGTGATCGAAGCTAAGTGAGATTCCATCCTTGTGGTAAACCAAGTCAATGGGACGTTTGAAGTCAGGAGAAAATGTGAAGGTACCTGGATAAACTATAGGTAATGCTACATCGGTTCAAGGAGTGGACCTTGCAACATATACCTCAGAATCGAAGCCGACGCTTTTGCTAACTTGGGATCGCCGATTGATGACGATGAATTCAGCTCGAGAATGGTTGTACAACTCATGAAACCAGTAGTGGAAGAAGGCCACGCCGAGATAAACTTGACAAGCTTAACCTGGGATTGGAGAAACAAGTACAAAGATTACCTGAAGACTGGAAAGTTGCCCTCGGATCCTAAAGAATCGAGATCTCTACGCACAATGATGGCCATGTTCATCCTGTTTGAAGACAACACCCTATTCAGGAGAACGTCCGATGTCTCACTCGCCATATGTCTGGGACCGGGAGATACCGAATATGTTATGAGGGAAGTTCATGAAGACACATGTGGGAACCATTCGGGTGCCTAATTGTTGGTTCGCAAGATAGTCAAAGTCGACTGCTACTGAATCGACATGGAGAAAGACGTAAAGGAGTTCGTGCGAAAATGCAGCGGATGTCATAGGAACGTACTAGATGATTCATCAACCCGGGAGCTACTACATTTGGTCTTGTCACCCTGGCCATTCATGAAATAGGGAATAGACATTGTCAGTCCCTTGCCATGGGCACCTGGTAAGGCTCAATTTATATTATTTATGACTTACCATTTTTCTAAATGGGTGGAAGACCAAGCATTTGAGAAAGTCAGGGAGAAAGAAGTTATTGATTTTATTTAGAACCACATAACATGCCGGTTCGGAATGCCGGTCGAGATGTGCGATAATGGGAAGCAAATCATCGGCAGTAAGGTGAGTATATTTTTCGACTATAAGATCAAAAGGATCCTATCAACACCCTATCACCGAAGTGGGAATGGGCAGGCGAAGTCTACGATGAGGCTATGAGTACGAGCCTGGAACTATTGGATGAGAGGCACGAGGCCACCTATTTCGGTTAGCCGCCCAAAAACAACGAATCGAAAGGAACTACAACCGGAGAGCCAACCTCCGACACTTCAATTTCGTGGACATGGTGTTAATAAAGGTGACACTGAACACCCTGAACCCGAACGAAGGGAAGCCGGGAAAGCTTTGGGGAAAGCTTCCGGTCATACCAATCCCCATGAGCTTTAAAAAACATTACATCGAAAACGAGCCTTGATCGATCATCTGAACAAAACCCTATTACTACGATTTATTCCATTCTAAGGCATTTGAAATCTATGCAATCATAAAGAAATAGCAGAAAGAAACAAACTTGAAAATTGTCAAAAGGAAAAAAGCCTTATATATGAATATTCTGATAGAGATCTTTACAAAGGCCGAACGACCTCAACAAAATATACAAGGATGCAAAACAAAAACAAAGAAAAATCTACAAAGCACCTAAGCTTGTTCTTCGCCGGAGTCCGCCTCGTCACCGGGGCCATCGTAGTCTTCTCCATCCTCGGGTTCATCGGAGCCCTCAGAGCCTTCCTCTTCATCGAGATAGACCAACTTCCTGGCCTCCCCCTTGAGCCTTTTAGCGTTTTTTATCTCATCCGACAGGTCGAAACCCCGGGCATGAACCTCCTCGAGAGCCTTTGTTCGGGATTGCCACTTCACGTACTCGACAATGACTTTCAGGCGGTCCTATGTTGCCTCAACATCAGCTCTATACTAGGCCACCATCTCTTCAGCATCAACCCTGGTTGTTTCGGTCACTCACTTAGCTATTTTAAGCTCTCTGCCAATGGCATCCCTTTTAGCGACATTCGAACCCAGTTGAGACTGGAGGTCTTTGATTTTTTGGGATCGGGCCTCAAGTTTCTCCCTCGCCCGCTTGAAGTTAGGCCTCCGCCGAGGCCAACTGCTCCCGGGCAGTCTCTTTCTCTGAAGCCAATTGATCCATTTTCCCTTCCACTCTTCGACCATGGCCTTGACCTCGTTTATCTCGGCTCGAAGCTGGTCTATCCGATCAAGATTCTACTGAACCTGCAGGTTTTGACCGTTAGTCACCATATCTAAATCGACATCACTAACTTCAAAGATCTTTACCTGTTACACGAGGTCATCATGTTCTTTCTGAGCCACGTCCAACTCAGCCTGGAGATTCTTGACTTCTCCTTTGCGTTGCTTGCTAAGAAGCTTATACATGTCCCTCTTCTCAACAAGCCCTTTGACCTCAACCTTGAGTTGGCTAAGATCAACCAGTACCAGATAAAGGTTTCATGGTGGAGTACCAAGGCTTGCAAAAATATGAAAAAGAAAAGGCATCAGAGTAATCAAAAACTAAATTCGAAGATAAAGAGTGTAATAACACCTTATCCGGTTCAACGCCTGTTGTGCTTCTTTGAACAAGCATGGCGTATCAACCTCGTTCATTCTCGCATTGTCTTCTTCGGTTACAAGGAATCGGAGGTAGCTAGCTACCCCGATAGGGGCGTAAAGAACTCCGGAATCCTCTGGGATGGTGATAACAACTGATCGCTTCCGATGAGGATCCATGCTCGGAGAGGGGAACTGGTTGATCAACCTTGGGCTCGAGTTCGGCCCACTAACCTCCGAGGATGAACTTTTCCTCGGTACCTCTAAGTCTCCCAACGCGGAGAATTCTTTCAGGGAGGTTGAGTCCACACCATCAACGAAGCAACGGGGGGGGGGGGGGGTGTTCCCCCCCCAAAACCCCTCCTGTTAGTTGTGCCCTT
>ML259384.1:8559-23284 GCA_005239495.1 Nicotiana undulata | reverse complement strand
GGGGGGGGGGGGGGGGGGGGGGGATTGTCCGCTCCATGAACCCCTTCGTTGGATTGATCCTTCGTCGCTCGGGCTTCATCGAACATGGACTCTATAAATGAGGGTATTTATATAACATCACGCGGGGAGGAGTCGGCGTCTCGAGAGGTTTCAGCCCTCAACTATGCGCCAACCTCATGAACTTGAGAGGGATTAGCCTCGGTTGTTTCTCCCTCAGCTGTCACCCGTTCCTCGGGGACAGATGACTTTCAAGCCACAAAAGGTTCATCCTCTTGGGCTAATCTCTAAGCCGGTAGAGTGAGTCCAAGTCAGGCACTCGGGAGCTGGAGCTTCCTTTGGTTTATGAGCCAACCTTCTCCATGGTTTATTTTCTCTGAGCTCGGGGAACTTGTTGCTACCAAATGCACACGCAAGTATACGTGGTCGACAAGTAATATAGGATTGTGATTCCAGATATCGTACCCACAGGGACTTGTGATTAACTATAAACTAAATTAAACCAAACAATTAATCTATTTAAGTGAATCCTAATGTTTGAATATTTAACTAAAATTAATCTAGAGTAACAAATTAAGAGATTAAAGAAAACAATGACAACTTAAAGACAAATTCAATGTGAGTGAATATTCTAGAGCTATGGGTTAGCTAACAATCCCATTGAGTTTTCCACTCAAATCATCTAATTAATTTATCTAATTTATTGGTTGATAGGGTTAATATTTCTCGTAGCCTTCTCCCGAAGTACTACTTGCCTATTCAAGCTAATCTAACACCTATATTCCTATGAAATTAGAATTAACAAGAACACATTAATAATTCCTGTATAATAACCAAGCAAGGAGATTAGGTATATCCCTATCCTAACCGCAAATCCACCCCCCACTCATAGTTAAGATCTTTCTCTACTCAATCTTATATACAATCTAGACTTTCCTTTCCCGAGTTCAATCCTAGACTCGTAGATAGTATTCAATTGGTGATCAAGCAATCAAATAATTAACCGCAAGATTGAATACATAAACCAATATGATAAAATATTTTTCATAATATTTATGTTTAATATGATAAAATAATAAGAGCAATTCAAGATTCAAACTACAACGTTCATGTAGAACCCAAAACTCTAGAATTTAATAAACTATAAAATTGAAAGAAGAGAAGAGAAAAAAATTAGTTAGAAGCCTCCTCCAAAGCGTGGTGTGTATTCCCCACGTGAATTCTCCTTCAAAGCATGTTAGATCTCCTCAAAAATAGGTGTAGAACTCCTTTTATATGAGTTGGAGGGGTCTTGGGCCGAAATAATCTTGTCCCGAATGAACTAGAAAAAGTTCCCGCCTCCAGCATCCAGGGCAGCGCCTCACGCTGGCCTTGGCGCTGAAATTAATGAGTTTACAACCAGGTAAGTTTCTTTGTTTTGCCTTCTTTCACTTTTTTTGTTTGAATTGTATTCTCCCTTGTTCTTGTCTCCAAATTGGGGGGACAAAAAACCAAAGGATATCCCTTCCCCCTTTGTTTTCATTAGTTTATTTTCCTTCTTTTTTTCTTTCGCGTTTTATTTAATTTTATTCCTAATCTCTTCATCTTCACACTGTTTTATTCCTACACAGTTAAAATAAAATATTAAGCATAGAGTAATATAATTAACACTCAAAAGACGATTAAAAGTACTAGAATGTGAGGCAACAATAACTAAATATATGCATTTTTGGCCTAATATCAAAACTCGGAGCCCTCCTCCTTTTATTCTCTCCTGCTACGACCTCAGGCTGCCCTGAAGCAGAAAGATCAGCGAGCAAGTCTTCGCCTCCTACCAAGGTCCTTAGCTCTATGGTCTTAGGAAAGCCTACAAAAAAGAGAAGAGAAGCAATGAAGACATAGTGTTGAAAAAGAAAGTCTAGTTCTACTTATTCAGGAATAGGAATCTTACCGTGAGAAGGATCCTCCCGGCGGCCCTTCAAGAGCTCACACCATGAGCGCTTGACATAAGGCATTTGCGAACAATTGCCCTCGATCTACTTCTTGAGACGAGGAATGGCGTTTGGGACTCGAGCAATGGCTGCACCACAGTAAATACCGATGAGAAAAAGGAAGATAAAGCATAAAATTGATATTTAAAAGGGAGTTATACTTACGTGATACGTTCCACTTCTAGGGGAATGGCCTCACTAGGCATGGATCAAGTCTACGGTCCTCACCCGGACAAAGCATCCCTACCAGTTCCGATCCCGGTCCTCGTCGATACTTGAAAATAAGGCTTTGCTGGCCCAACGTACAAGCTTTATTAGTCCCCCAAAAGATTCAGGACTATACAAGAGAAGTAGATGATCGATGGTGAACGTGTATGAGTCGATTTTGTTCACAAAGAATCGGAGGAGAATCATGATCCTCCACAGCGATGGGTGGATCTGGCCGACGTATTCTTCATACCTCCTATAGAAGTCCAAGATGACTAGGTCCACCCGGCCCAATGTAAAGGGATAAGTATAAACTCTCAGATATCCCTTAACATGGGTAGTATTATCATCATCAGGCCCGGGAATCACTACGTCCTTATCCGTCCAAGCGCAGTCCTTTCGAACCACAAGAAGAACGACCTCAGTAATGGAGCAGATATACCGTGACATCGCCTCGCATCGACCTTGAACAAAAGAGGGCTTTTCGACTTTGAAGTCGTCATTAACCGAACACCCCCAAGAACGAACATTTTCAAAGGGAGTTCGACCGCCGGTTCATAAGTGGTCGCGCCCGGAGCAGACCTCTCGAGGACAACCACATCAGGGGCGGTCTCCTCAATCTCAGTGGTTGGGTGTGAGGCAGAAGAAGCACCTTTCTAGGGAACAGTCTTGGAAGTTTTTGCCATTTTTATCTGGGTAAAAGGTTTGAAAGTGTGAAAGAAGATGAGGAGATAAAGAGTAAAAACTTGCTGATAAAATCAAGTACGTTGACTTAAGTGAAGGGTAAAAGAAAGATTGTGATGTGAAGAACGACGACAAGAATGTTGATGAATGAAGGAAGGCAGTGATATCTTGAAGGATCGAAGGTAGAAGCTTGGTAAAGAAAATAATTAACGAAGGAAGGAGTGTTTATAGAGGGTTTGTGTCGTTTCGCATCTATGAACGACCTGCCGATGGTTGACACGCATTTGGGATCATTATGACGGGACGTTTTTGTTTCTTTGTCGTTTTATGTCATGACGTGTTGGAGAAGTGATAAAAGAACTCATGTCGTTCCTCGTCGTTTCCGTAAAACTTACTCTCCAAGACCCAAGGGGACTATTTGTATACGGGTGAAATCGGGCCTATGAGACGCCCCGATTCTGATAAGGTAAATCAAATAAGAGACGTGATGATAAGGAGCCAGAATTGAGGAAAGAGCCTCATTGAGACAAGTTCTGGGGGCATGCCGCCCATCTTTGGGAATATCGAGGCCATGACCCCGGGATCGGTCCAAATCATAAAGACTTCAGAGAGCATTATCAAGCAACCGAACACGATTAACGGAGGTCCGTGATATCCGTGACCAGCCGGGTATCACGGCGTAGATCTCGACACCTAACGGCGGAAATCCGGCGATTAGTTAAATGAAAGATTTTTACCTTTTATGGAATTGTATCTAGAGTAGGACTCCCCTACTATATAAAAGGGGGTTTGATTGTTCATTGAACACATTGTAACACGCATACCAAGGCAATGTACTATTATCTTCCTGTTATTCAAAGTTCTAACACTTGTTGATCAATGTTCCATTTTTGTAAGTCCGGGATCGAGGACAAATATCTCATTGAAGCTGCCGTCGAGTCCATAATCATCCTTTTCCCCTTGTTTTTGAGTGGTTTGACAATTTGTTATATCTTTTATCGGTTCAATCTAGCAATATTTATTGTTTCTACTGAATTAATCCATGTATCCTTAAAACCACTAACAAATTTAATTGTTATCCGCTTTTGAGGGTAAAAACACTTCTTTATGAACCTTTAGATATGAGCAAGGAAAAATCTTTTACCAACACTAAACGTATGTGATAGGCATAGTTAATTCTTCTAAAAAATTTCTCGAAAATTTCCTTACAAAATTATTTACCTTTCCATTATTCTTTCTTCACTAATTTTTTTGTCAAAACTTTAATGTGGAGCTAATGCTCGAACCTTAGAAAAAGAGCGCAACGCGTGCTTTCAGGCCTAAATATTGTATCGTTATTTGATGATTGCTTGTAGGTATTAGTTCGCAATGTTAATAAATAAATGGAAACGAATGGGGGAGAACCTTAACATCAGTATCACTTCAAGTGAGCTGTGTTCAAGTTGTTTGGTAGTTGCTCACCATTCATTTTCTCGAGTTTGTACGATCCTTTATTGGTGATATCGATAATTTGACAAGGTCCTTCCCAGTTCGGCCCCATCTTCCCTTCATTCGACTTCCAAGTGTTTAGTGTGACCTTCCTTAACACTAGGTCCTCGATATTGAAGTGTCGAAGGTTGGACCTTCGATTCTAATATGTCTCGATCCGCTGCTTTTGGGCGGCCAACCGGACAAGGGCTACTTCACACCTTTCATCTAATAGATCTAAGCTCGTGTCCATATCCTCGTCGTTTGATTTCTAGGTTGCATATTGGAACTTGAGACTTGGTTTTATGACTGGTATTAGAGCTTCGGTGCTGTAAATCAGCGAGAACGAGGTGGCGCCCGGTACTAGACTTCGGGGTAATACGATATGCCCATAAGATTTTGGGTAGGATTTCCTTCCATTTTCCTTTTGGCAACGGTCAACCTCTTTTGAGATTTTGGAGTATGGTTTTGTTGGTCGATTCTACTTGCTCATTCCCACTAGGGTGGTAGGGTGTTGGTAGGATCCTTTTGATCTTATGATCTTCGAGAAACTTGATTACTTTGATGCCGATGAACTGTTTCCTGTTGTCGCACACGATCTCGGCCAACATCCCAAACCGGCATATGATGTGGTCGCAAATGAAATCGATCACTTCTTTCTCCCTGATCTTTTTGATTGCCTGGGCTTCCACCAACCTAGAAAAATAGTCAGTCATAAACAATATAAATTGAGCCTTACCGGGTGCCCATGGAAGTGGGCCAACGATATCCATTCCTCACTTCATGACCGACCACGGCGACAAAATCGAATGCAGCAGCTCCCCGGGCTGATGAATCATCGGAGCGTGTCTTTGACATTCATCACATTTTCATACGAACTCCTTCACGTCTTTTTCCATACCCATCTAGTAATAGCCGTCACTGATCACTTTTCGAGCCAATGATTCGGCGCCTGAATAATTTCCATAGGTGCCTTCGTGGATTTCCCTCAAAACGTACTCGTTATCCCCCAGTCCTTGACATATCACGAGTGGGCTATCGAATTCTTTTCTGAACTGAGTTCTATCTTTGGAAAGGCTAAACCGGGATGCCTTTGTACGCAGGCCCTCGATTATTTGGTATCCGAGGACAGTTTTTTGGCCTTAAGATATTCTACATATTTATTTCTCCAGTCCCAAGTTAGGCTCGTTGAGTTAATCTCAGCATGGCCATCTTCCACTACCGATCTCATAAGTTGTACGATTGCCGCCGAGTTGAACTCGTCGTCTTCGACCGGTGATCCTAAGTTAGCAAGGGCATCGACCTCGTTGTTTTGATCTAGAGGTACGTGTTGCAAAGTCCATTCTTTGAACCGATGTAATGTTATCTGCAACTTATCCAGATACCTTTGCATTCGTTCTTCTCTGACCTCGAACGTCTCATTAACTTGGTTTACCACAAGGACGGAGTCGCACTTGCCTTCGATCATCTCTGCCCCCAAGCTTTTGGCTAGTTCGAGACCTGCAATCAGGGCCTCATATTCAGCCTCGTTGTTAGTCAATTTGATAGTCTTAATAGATTGTCAAACAATATTGCTTGTTGGTTGCTTCAATACGATGCCAAGTCCAGACCCTTTTTCATTCAAGAGGGTCCAGATCCTTGAAGAGGTTCCTTAGTTGATTAATAACTCTCTTTCGATCTTGGGTATTAAACAAAGTTTGCAAAAAATTGATATTTAATGGCGGTCCAGGGTCGATATTCAATATCATACGATATTCAATATCGTACCCACTGATTTCTACGGCCCATTTGGCCAACCATCCCGAGAACTTGGGCTTATGCATAACATTCCTCAACGGGTAAGTTGTCACAACATATATGGGGTGACACTAGAAGTATGGTTTTAGCTTTCTAGAGGCGCTTAACAAAGCGAGCACCAGCTTTTCTAGGTGAGGGTACATTGTTTCGGCCTTACCCAGGGTCCTGCTAACATAGTAAATTGGAAATTGCGTACCTTTCTCTTCCCGTAAAAGGACTCCATTTACCGCTATCTCTGCTACTGCCAAGTACAAGTATAGTTGTTCGCCTGTCTTCGGCGTATGAAGCAGCGGTGGGCTCTGCCATGCCCCAACCCTGGGGGACGCGACCGGTGCTTAACCAAATGAACCCAGTCAAGCAAGCCTGATTAGCCTTTCCTCCCCGACTTATTTACTTCTCGAGATTATGGCACACCATTATTTACTGAGCTAGCAGGGAGTGATTCACAAGCATACGTTTATGACATTTAGTCCATTTTTCCTCTTACACCGATATCAACATTTAGATCTTCCAAAACATACATACTAGTTACAATATTTAAGAGATGGGATCACAGTTATAAGTTAATCCAACAACTACCCAAAACATATACGACCCACATAAGTGTCTACGGAGCCTCTAAAAGTACGAAAGATGAACATAGACCTGCCGGCAATAAGGCCCCGGCTGTACCTCGAAATAGCAAAACATGTACAAAAGAGAGCAACATATATCTACACACGGTCCCGGGAGGATATGGGGCTCACCAGAACTGCTGAAAGGAGGAGGAGAGAGCACCACTATCGACGCTCGGCGCTACCAGCTACAGAGCCACCTACATCCATAAGACGATCTAGCGCCCCCGGCAAAAGGGATGTTAGTACCATTGAATAGTACTAGTATGTATGAACAAACTCTACTCTAGATAGAATAAACATCGAACATGTAGTAATACAATTAGAGACACCAAATAACAATTCATAGAAATAGGGGAAACACAAACAAGAGTCTCCATATTTCTTATCCCATTTTGCCATCTTTTGGATAGTAGTTCTTTAAAGACAAGTGCCACAATTTTAATATACCACCGTGTCGTTCTCACATGGAGTCCTGTCTCTGCCTGACCGGCTAAGCCATTCCAAGTGAGACATTACAACATCATAGTTTCATAATCACCACCGTGACGTTATCACATGGAGTCCGATCTCGGCCCGACCGGCTAAGCCATCTCACTTGAAACAATGAGACATTACCAATATCATAGTCTCGATGCGATTACCACCATGTGTATATCATGGAGTCCGATCCCGGCCCGATCGGCTAAGCTATCATCACTATGGGACATACCACATCAATTTAATCCTTTAGTTCACATCTCTTCTCATCATTTATTATACAGCTCTTGTCACTTGGGCATATTTAACCCTTTTATGTTACATTCCTCTCTTCAACCATATCATAAAATCATCTTTCACATTGACTAAAACCATCACATAAGAGGAGTCGTACACATAGCAAAAGAAAGAACATGGTGATCACAATTCATACTTTCAAATAGCATAAGGACATGGTAGTAACATAGAATAGCATGAAAGCAAGAAGTTCTCCACTTAACACATAGAAATCATTTACTCTTTAGAGAATCAAATAAAGGAATTCATACCGTTTATTTTAGCACCAACAGTTTTATTCTATGAAGATTAGAGTTAGCCATACATACCTCAATTTGGGTTTTTCCTTAATTCCCTACCACAATTCACCGGACCCTTTTAGCGCCTTCAATCTAGTTCACAAAGTGGCACAATCTAACCCAAAATTAGGAATAATGATCATGGATTGAGCTTACTTGAGCATTGTATCAAACATTAGGTGTTCATTAAGATTGCATGGTCCCCTTTTTAGTGAAAGATTACTCTAACCTATTTCCCTTTACTAGTTTAGGTTTACTTGGTTACATGCAAGTACGGTTTCCATCCCCATTCCTATGAACTAACCTATCCATGGTCCATTTTAACTAAAATCTAGAAATTAAGGTTGGTGTGGTAGAAGCTTACCTCTTAGAGGGAAGAAATTGGTGTCCTTCTTGATTAGTTCCAAGATTGAGTGGTGATGGAGGATCAAATTGAGGGGGTTGGGACCTTCTCTCACTAGAAACCACTCTCTTCTCACTCCAAATTATCATAAAATGGCCAAAAAGATAGGGAATGGGTGTTATATAAGTCTGGGGGTCGGGTTTAAAAATTAGGAAAATGGGTGCCCCGATGCAGGTTTGCGGTCCAAAATGCGATTGCATTTCGGTTATGCAGTCTTCAAACCTGCCACAAAACTGGTCTCAATTGGGTGGAAAAGAAAGAGGAAACTGCCCAGGTATGCGGCAACTATGCGGTACGCATACCTGTTATGCGGTCGCATAGTGCACCGCATAACTCCCTCCGCAAAACTCGAGTGCAACTTTGCGACAAACTATGCGGCCCGCATACACGAAATGCGATCGCATTTTGGGCCGCACAGTTACCTCAAAATGGACAGAAAGTTGTCCAGCTATGCGTCCATTATGCGGTCCGCATACCTGATATGCGACCGCAGATCTAATCGGGCATCATTTTGGTTAAGGATTTTACGGGTCTTTACAATCTCGATACATACCGCTTGAGTTCCTCCAAGGCCCGTTGCAACTCTGGGGTCCATGAAAAGTTATTCTTCTTCTTCAATAGTGTGAAGAACCAGTGGCTCTTGTCGGACGACCTCGAGATGAATCGCCCCATAGCGGCATGCGCTCGATTAATCATTGCACGACCTTTACGTTGTCCACAACCGTGTTATCTTCGATGGCTTTGATCTTATCGGGGTTGATCTCGATTCCCCGGTTGGATACCATGAATCTGAGGACTTTAACTGACCTAACTCCAAACACACATTTATGCGGGTTCAGCTTCATATTGTATTTATTCAATATGCGGAAGGTTTCTTGTAAATGTTTTAAATGGTCCTCTGCTCACATGGACTTAATTAACATATCGTAAATGTAAACCTCCATTGATTTTCCTATTTGTTCCTCGAACAAGCGATTTACTAGGCGTTGATAAGTGGCACCGGCATTTTTTTAACCCGAATGGCATTATGTTATAGCAGTATGTGACGTATTTAGTGATGAAAGAGGTTTTTTTCCTGATAATCCGGGTCCATCCATATTTGGTTGTACCCGGAGTAGGCATCGAGAAAACTAAGGATCTCGTGGCTGGCCGTGGCATCGATCAAGCGATCGATGTTGGGCAAAGGGAAAGGAGTCCTTGGGACATACCTTATTCAAATCCTTATAATCTATACACATTCTTAATTTATTTCCTTTATTAGGGACTACCACTACTTTCGCTAACCAATCCGAGTATTTAACCTCCCGAATGGACCCTGTTTTAAGGAGTAGTGATACCTCGTACTTGATGAAAGCATGTTTGACCTCGGACTAGCGTCTCCACTTCTGTTGGACCGGATGGAACTTCGGGTCCAAGGTTAGCTTGTGAGTGGTAATTTCCGCCGGGATCCCTATCATATCAAGGTGGGACCAAGTGAAACAATCTATGTTAGCTATAAGAAACTGAATGAGTTTTTCCTAAGCTCGGGAGTTAATCCCGTGCCTAGGTATACCTTCTGGTTGGTTAAATGCTCAATCAATATGACCTGTTCCAGATCTTTGATCGTTGATTTAATGGCGCCAGTCGACCCATTTGTCTTTGAAGTGCGAATATAGAAATCGCCTCTTCGACAACAAACATTTCCTTTGTGGCTGACTGTTCTCCATAAATTGTTTTAATCCCACTTGGTGTTGGGAATTTTAACACTTGGTGTAGAGTCGAGGGTACTGCCCTCATGTTGTGGATCCATGGTCTCCCGAACAAAGCGTTGTACCTCACGTTTCATTCGATAAGATTAAACTTAGCCTCTCGGATGGTCTCGGCGGTGGTATCTCCCCTTTAGTGGTTTCACATGCCATGTTGAATCCATTTAGAACTCAGACTGTCGACACGATCAAATCTTGTAGACCGAGCTGCTCCACGATCCTCGATCGGATGATATTGGCCGAGCTACCTGGATCAATCAACACACGCTTAACTCGAAATTTATTTACAAGTACATATATTACCAGTGCATCATTGTGGGGATATACGATCCCTTCCGCGTCCTCATCGTTGAAAGACGAGGTTCCTTCCGGTATGTAATCTCGAGTTCATTTTTTCCTTATGATAGATACTTTGATGCACTTCAGCATCGGCCCCTAAGGCATATTGACCCCACCGATGATCATGATAATGATGTGTTGGGGTTCTTCTTCTTGGGTATGTTTATTAGAATCCCTATTCCTGAAATGATTCTTGGATCTGTCGTTTAAGAATGCTCGAAGATGCCGTTGTTGAATAGTCAGAATACTTCCTCTCTCAACTGTCGGCAATCCTCCGTTCTGTGGTTATGTGTGTGCCGTGATATTTACACATCTGGTTAGGATCCCTTTGGGCTGGATCAGATTATAGGGGTCGAGGACATTTGGTGTCCTTGATGTGTTTGATAGTTTGTACAATGGTGGCAACATCGATGTTAAAGTTGTATTCCAACAACCTCGGTGCTTCCTTAGGCCCGATAGTCCTGTCGAAAGTGTTCTTGCCCATGAGTCATTCATTGGTTACTTTGACCTCGATCACTTCTCCTTTCACTTCTTATGGGATTTCTCCCGGATTCGTTATTTCTTCGATCCTTATTGTACGGTTGATAACGATCCCTGCTTGATCTCGGTTCACAATCAGTGTCTCTCCTTTCTCTATCAATGTCTCTGACGGGATAAACAGACCTCGAAGTGGCCCCAAGTTGATCATCTTTGACTCTGATTTTTGATTGATTTGGTTATGTACGTCAGCCCAAGTAACGACCATAAATTCTATCAGGTTTTGTTTCAACTGTTGTGAATCCAACGAGCTTCGAATTTTGAGTCCTTGAGTGAAAGCCTGAACAACCCAATCATCAGCAACCGATGGCAGGTCGATCCGTTGTACAGGAACTCTCTAAGCATCTCGTTATCCTTCTATTTTACTTTGAAAAGGTCCGACTTCCTGGTCTCGACCTTGATGGCCCCGACGTGTGCTTTCACGAAAGAATCTGCAAGCATAGAAAATGAGTCTATAGAATTGGGAGGTAAGATGTGATACCATAATCATAGCCCCCTTTGACAGGGTTTCTCTGAACTTCTTCAACAGGACATACTCGATCTCATCATTCTTCAAGTCATTCCATTTAATGGCACATGTGTAAGAGGTTATGCTCATTTGGGCGGGTCATTCCGTTATACTTAGGTATCTAGGGCATGTGGAATTTTTTAGGGATTGGCTTCGGAGCCACGCTCGGAGGAAAAGGTTTTTGCACGAACTTCTTGGAATTCAGGCCTTTCAATATCGGCGGTGCTCCTGGGATTTTGTCTACCCTGAAGTTGTAGGTTTCCATCTTTTTGTCCTTATCTTTGATTTTCTTCTCCCCTGATTCTCCTGATTTTGTTAGTTCCTCTAGCATCTTTATGATCTCGGGATTAGTCTCCGATTCATTTTCATTTGAACTTTGTGCGACCGGTTCATCCCTGCAAATGATTTTTCGGGGCGGATCGGGTTCAACTTTGCTCGGTGCGCGGCTTTGGTTATGTAACTGAGTTATTGCCGCCTGTTGAGCCTGCAACATTTTGAAGATCACCCTTAAACTGATCCCGTCTACACCAATGTTTTATGTATTATGTGTTGCCGATTGGGCTCCACTACAGACACTATTCTCGGGGTCGGTAGGCAGGTTTGTGTTGATAACCACATGCAAGTTAGCGTCAATTGGGTTTGCAACCGGAATTCTGATGGGATTAATGGGCGGTCCCTTGTCACCGGGTCGATATGTTGTTATTTTCACCGTGATGACCAGACTCGTTGTCAACATGTAGGGATGCTGATTGAAAGTTTGAAATTTTGTGTTTTAACCTGAAATCAGAGACACTTCAAAGAACAAGTGTAAAGTAGTGTGTGTTATGGAGATTTGTATCAAATAACCACTATTATCCTTGGCCTCACGGTGGGTGCCAAATAGTTTACCCTCAAAATCGGATAACAATTGAATTTGCAGGTGGTTTTAAGGATACATGGACTAACTTGACATAAAATGATAAACTAGATTGCAATTGAAATAAATGATAAAGTAAATGCAAACCACACGAATTGAACAGTCTTAGCCTTGGAAGGTTAATCACCGTCGAGCTAGGTTCTCTTCGATCGGTGTCAGAATACAGAAGGACAAGAGCTTAAAAAAATATTAATAATATATTTCTTTGAGATGCGTGTTACAATGTCTTTTACAAGTAATCAAACCCCCTTTAAATAGTAGTTGAGTCCTATATTAGGTACAATTCTAGAAAATGTAAAAATCCCTTGATTTGCTAATTGGCGGTTCCTTACTGATTTGCGTCGAGATTCTCGCCGTAATATCCGACCGGTCACGGATATTTCGGTCTTCTATTGGTTATGCTAACAATGTTTCTTTGAGCTCGTTCAGGGATAAGGTCGACTCCAAATTCAATGTTCTCGAAGGCAGGCATTCTGACCTCGGGTTCTAGCTCGGTGGGACTCAGGGTTGATGTTCAGTCCTTGGTTGTCATGTTCCGAGCCTAACTGACCATGTCGTAGGCGAGCTCAATTTCGACCAAATACAATATACAAAGCAACACACACTCATATTTGGGGGGGAAATCTATCACCGAAATGTTTTCTCCACGCCGGAGTGGAGCCATTGAAATTTTAGCCGAAAAAACTTTCTTCTAACCCAACAGATACACACATAATTCATATCACTCACCATTTAATTATAAAAACTATTATTTTACGCCACCTAAAATTACCAGTCAAATTCACCACAAAAAAATCCTCTACCATAATAGCTATTTAAAGGTAGTCTAGAATAGAATAGAGAAAATAAAAAAGATAGACAATCGGCTAATTTGGATAACATGGATAAGGTTTGGTAAGGTCAATTTATTCTATTTTCAAATAATTTGACACTAGTTGTCACACCCCAACTTTGGAAGGTGCAACCGACACACGATGCCCGGAGGCCCGTGTGAATCGACACGTGCTCTTCCATCTTTTTATTCATAAGAAAACTGAGTCGTTGAGGCCTTCAAGAAACTACTGCTAAAATTTAAAATGAGTACAACTGATTAACGAAGGAAATATTGGCATTTTATTTATTATCATCACTGTCATTAACATGGTCATACTCGGCCTTCACATGCAACCAAATATTAATACTTGTCTAGAAGACTCTAAGAGTACCAAAAGAGTTATACATATTACATAACTTGGTCGGGATAGGGTCCCACCGTACCCAAAATGTTAATGACATCTTCTCCAGTACCTATTGACCTGTGAATAGCTACTTCAAAAAAATGGAGAGCAACAACCAACAGTTGAATCATACACCTACTGGGGATGGAAATCACCGGGTGTATCTGTGGGAATGAACACAATGCCCAGAAAAGAGAAGGCGTTAGTACGGGTGTAATACTAAGAAGCACAAGTAAATCAAAGTCATAGCATAAGAAATGTGAGTATGTGATTCCAACATGGATACCAAAACAAACCACCGGGGGCATAAATTAAATTATGGAAAACTATAGATCATGAATTATAAATGCATGCAAACTTTTGTAAAAACATTCCTCTCATTGGGGCAAAGTTTCATCGCTCCATATCCGGCCTCAACAAATAATGGAAAAGAATGCCGATTCAGATGCCCAACTTGCCTTACACAACATATCAATCAGTAATCTAGAAGTTCAAATGGGGCAAGCTCTAAATTCTCTTCCTAAGGGAGCACTACCAAGTAACACGGTGGGGAACCCAAAGGGTGGTAACAATACGTGGCATGTTATGGAGGTTATCACAAGAAGTGGAAGAGGCGAGAATGCATCCACCTCAAGTGAAAGGCGACTTGTAGAAGATGACCAAGTGGTACAGGAAGAAGAGATACCAACAATATTGTTCAAGAAAATGATGAGGTTCATATTGATATTGACAATAATGTTGAAGAGACTCAAAGGAGGTGAACACCTCTAGGGAACACATAATTGACATACCGGAACCGGTACTGCAAAACACTAGGGAAATTGACTCAAGAAGTTGATCATGGACACTCTGGTACAACATGGTTCAATTATTGAGGACTTGACCAAAAAGTGAAGAAGATGAGAAAGTTCCAAGCCAACAAAAAGTTAGTGGATACGCTTAGGAAAGAGGTGACCCAACTAGCGACAATTGGGGATTTACTATTTGTATACTGCTTGACCCAGACCAGTTCGCCCCAGATCCATCTACACAGGTTGCACCAGCAGGCCAGTCGGAGGAGTCATACCTTGCTGCCAATACTGCTGACACAGTGCATCCGATGTTTGCCACTCCCGCCGCTCCCATATATGATGAAGATGATGATGATGATGATGATGAGAGACAGTTGGTTTTGTTAAGCATTGGGGACAATGCTTACTTTCATTCGGGGGGGGGGGGGGGGGGTTTTTTTAGATTTTTTGAATTTTTGGGGGGATTTTGGGCGGAATA
>ML259383.1:0-32555 GCA_005239495.1 Nicotiana undulata | reverse complement strand
GAACACCACTCTTGACTTATCATCGTCGTCGGCACCAAGCATCCGGCTCTACTGATTCTCGCCTTGCACCTGATCATGCTCCTGCTGCGGACATGTCTCTTCCTAGTCCACCGATTGCACTTCGGAAAGGTATACGGACCACTCTTAATCCTAATCCCCATTATGTCGGTTTAAGTTATCATCGTCTGTCATCACCCTATTATGCTTTTATCTCTTCTTTGTCCTCGGTTTCTATCCCTAAGTCTACAGGTGACGCATTGTCTCATCCAGGATGGAGACAGGCTATGACTGACGAGATGTCTGCTTTACATACGAGTGGTACGTGGGAGCTTGTTCCTCTTCCGTCAGGAAAATTTACTGTTGGTTGTCGCTGGGTATATGCAGTCAAGGTTGGTCCGGATGGCAAGGTTGATCGCTTTAAGGCCCGCCTTATGGCCAAGGGATATTCTCAGATATTTGGACTCGATTACAGTGATACCTTCTCTCCCGTGGATAAGGTAGCCTCAGTTCGCCTCTTTTTATCCATGGCTGATGTTCGCCATTGGCCTCTCTATCAGCTGGACATTAAGAATGCTTTTCTACACGGTGACCTTGAGGATGAGGTTTATATGGAGCAACCACCTGGGTTTGTTGCTCAGGGGGAGTCTCGTGACCTTGTGTCGCTTGCGCCGGTCTCTCTATGGCCTAAAGCAGTCTCCTCGAGCCTGGTTTGGTAAGTTAAGCATAGTTATCCAGGAGTTTGGCATGATTCGGAGTGAAGTTGATCACTCTGTGTTTTATCANCACTTTCAGACGAAGGACCTTGGCAAATTAAAGTATTTTCTAGGTATTGAGGTCGCTCAGTCTAGCTCAGGTATTGCGATATCACAACGGAAGTATGCCTTAGACATTCTTGAGGAGACAGAAATGATAGGTTGTAGACTGATTGACACTCCGATGGATCCGAATTCTAAACTTCTGCCAGGACAGGGGGAGCCACTTAATGATCCTGCAAGATATAGGCGACTGGTTGGTAAACTAAACTATCTCACAGTGACCATACCTGACATTTCCTTTCCTGTAAGTGTTGTAAGTCAGTTTATGGATTCTCCGTGTGATAGCCACTGGGATGCAGTTGTCCGCATTCTCCGGTATATAAAATCTGCTCCAGGTAGAGGGTTGTTGTTTGAGGATCGGGGTCATGAACAGATCGTTGGTTACTCAGATGCTGATTGGGCAGGATCACCTGCTGACAGACGTTCTACGTCTGGATATTGCGTTTTAGTAGGAGGCAATTTGGTGTCTTGGAAGAGCAAGAAACAAAATGTAGTTGCACGATCTAGTGCAGAAGCAGAATATCGAGCAATGGCTATGGCGACATGTGAGCTAACTTGGATCAAACAATTGCTCAAGGAGTTAAAATTTGGAGACATCAGCCAGATGGAACTTGTGTGCGATAATCAAGCTGCTCTTCATATCGCATCAAATCCGGTGTTCCATGAGAGGACTAAACACATTGAGATTGATTGTCACTTCATCAGAGAAAAGATACTCTCAGGAGATATTGCTACAAGATTTGTGAAGTCGAATGATCAGCTTGCTGATATATTCACCAAGTCCCTCAGTGGCCCTCGTATTAGTTATATATGTAACAAGCTCGGTACATTTGATTTGTATGCACCAGCTTGAGGGGGAGTGTTAGTTAAGTAGTCAAATAGGAGTAAATAACACTAACCCTAATCCTATGTGTACTAGGAGTAGGACATGTAATATCTTTATATATAGGGCTCATTGTATCATTGAAAATAACAAGATATTATTTTTCTCCCGTGTTATCTCACAGATACTATGGAAGGCCAGTGCGAAAGCCATATGACAAAGGCTAGCAAATGCAAACAAGAAAAATGTCATTCCATCTGCAATGGAACCGCAGAATCAACGAATAGATGACCTGCATCTTTTACATAAACTTTGTCACTTGATCATTGTTAATTAATATCTATTTTCACCTCAAACTATTACTTAACCATGGCAAATGTATGTGCTATGGCATAAACACCGGACACAAGTATGTTTTTCCCAAAAGCTCTAACATATGCGTTCTGCATCGCATGCACAGGCACAAAGAAGTATTGAGGATAGTTGGTAGAAGACCTGATTAAAGTCATCTCTGAATTTCTCTTTGCCTACAGCCATCCCGACCATGCTTATGCACTCCAAGGCTTGGCTTTGAAGCATGCCATTAGATTTATCATTTGCATCTACCAGGATAGTCTTCAAATATTGCATTACAGAATCATAGTGCTTTTGGAAATGCTCCTGTTGAAGTACAAATAATATAGTAGCCATCATTATCCATCATAAGTAGAAATATTGAGTCAAAAATAAAAGCAATTAAATACCTTAGACAAATGAGCTGTAGCACCCAATGCATCTAATGCTGCTTCCTGAACCATTTGATTGTCTTTCTGCATTTCAAACAATAGAAATGAGTAGGAAAAAAACAACATGAATCTCTTAGACTTGTGAGCAGTAATCTAACATTATACCATGGTGGCCTCAATATTTGCATACCTGTAGAAGTACAAACACTCTGTTGAGTATTCCATCTAAGTAGGGTATCACAGTTTCTGGCTTTTTAGATTCGCAGAAATTCATGACAGCTTCAGCTGCAATTGCCTATGAAAATGCCAAAACGGGTAAAAAGAGTAACCTTGGTGGCATCATGAACTAAATGAAGCAGTAATGACACATCAATCCTACGAATTCTTATGCAAATTTAAAGATCATCAACTTTATGGAATATGCAACCCATCGTAAAGGTGCAGCTAGATAGATACTTTTGCTGGGGTTTTTTCTGTATCAATAATAATTTATACTTTTATAACAGCAATTTTATTTTGGGAAGTCTGCAACAACCATGAAGTGTTCAACCATAGGTCAGAACTGCAATCGTGGATTTTGAGAATCATCCATAGCTGCAGCTAATGCAGGCAATACTTGGTTATGATATTGTTCTTGCAAATCTGGACAGAAGTCAGTCGACAGCTGGTAATTGCATAAATAGCTGCCCATCTGACTCGAGGATGAGGATCTTGGAAAGAATGCAAAACCATATTAACTATTAGCTCCAAATACTTGATCATCACCTATAAACAGATAAACCATGGGTTTAAGCTAATAGCCTAAGAAAATATAGTAAAACAAATAGGGGAACTACCTTATATCCTAGGAGTTTGCAAGCAAAGAAGCACCTCATCAATGCTACACAGTAATCGCAATATAATCATGATAAATACACTAATGAGACATCAGATTTATACCTTTGAGCTACCTTTAGCAATAGAAGCAAGTGCAATGAGAGCTGCATGTCGTTTCTCCCACTCAAGGGCAACTAAATAAGCAAACAGCTGCTCTATGGCAATAGGAGCAACAGTCTTGCCACCTAATGCTCTAGAAAACCGGCCTAAGCACTTCTTACCAAAACCATAACTGTCCCTTTCCCCTGCATTCTCATGCTCGGTCTCCGCACTATGCCAACTAGGTTCATCCTTAATATCCAGTAACAAATTCAATAATATAGCAAAACAAGTGTCTGTAAACCGTGGCACCTTCTTCATCATGCCAGGGACCTTGTCCCTGGCCTCAACCAAAGTTAACATAAACTCGATTGCCAAGTGCCTCGTCTCCTCTTCCAAACTCTTAGTCTCTGCTATCTCCATTATTGAGCCCACAACAACCACTAGTTGCCGCCTCAAGAATTTAGGGTCATTTTGAGCTAACTTAATGAAAAGAACCAGCACGTGCTTTGCTGCATCCTCCTGATCACCGTTGCACAATCCGTCAGTCAGCGTCTTCATCATACCTGGCAAGAGAACTTGAAACAGCTCCTTTCCGTTTGAACTAGGTATGCACTGAATAAAGCTGATCACAGCGGTCGTGGCAGCGACTCTCACATCGAGATCATTGAGGGTATCGTCATTTAGTGTATTAAGAAATAAAGGGTGCAACATTTTTACGTAATTAGGGACTATGGTTTCACCAATGTCGTCAGCTAATTGAGCAAAAATTAAGAAAACGGACTCTTTTAACTTGTTGTTTGAAGTGGAGGTGAGGCATTAATTGGTACAAGAATGGCAGTAATTCGGGCCAGTTATTATCTGGTATAAGTGAAGCAGCTAGATACATAACAGTGCCAACGATGACGGAGTTTGATTCTTCAAGCTGGGAAAGGAGAGTGCATTTGATGGTGGATTGAGTAGACACTTAGATTGCGCCAAGTATTGTCATCAGCGGTAAGCAACTTTCTTAGGAGGAAAGCACACTTTAAACGGGAATCAATGTTTAGTGAGGAGCTGAGGAAGTTACAAAGCTTAATAGCAAGAGAGTCAGGATCCTTGTGCTTTATCAAGTTGAGCATTGACTTAGCCTCCCAATAATTTTCCACGGAGCTCGGCATGTGATCGGAAATAAAGGTTTCAAATGGCTCCGAATCAGACCCCAAAATCGCCTCCATTTGGGACATCAGGAACTGAGTCGGGTCGGTATCCATTACAGTATTGAGAGAGAGATGACTATGGAATTGTGAGAAATGAAATTATACCTGATGTTAACTGAATATATTAAGGTCAACTCCCTGTGAAGATTGTCAGCCAATTTTCTTAAGGCTACTGTGAAGGTAGGATTTGAACAGCAAAATTAATGTACCAATTTTTTCCCTAATTTCACCTCAAATTGTGCCAATAGCTAAAGTTGTTGACGATGAGGTTTAAGGAAGTGAAGAAATCTGATATTTGGACCTATACATTTCGAGTTTTGAAGCCAAATAGATTATTCTTTAAAACATTACTTTTCTCATAATTTTATATATAATTTTTGTGAAAGTTTTTGGCACATCTGCTTCTATTGGATTATTATTATTATTATTATTATTATTATTATTATTATTATTATTTAGCGTGTGTGGCGACCTTGACGAAGGCTTGGACCAATGTGAATATGTGTACAGCGGTTCCTATTGCATGTTTTATTATTATTATTATTATTTAGCGTGTGTGGCGATCTTGACGAATGCTTGGACCAATGTGAATATGTATACATCGATTCCTATTGCATGTTTTATTATTATTATTATTATTATTATTATTATTATTATTATTATTATTATATTAGTAGCTTTTGTGGCCTCTAAGTTGTCACAAACGTAAACAAATACGCCACGGAGTTTCTGTAAGCCTGATTTCCTTTAATGATGCATATACTTATTCAAAAAAATTCATGTGAACACCCGATGCTACGTCAAAAAAGCATGAATTTTAGCTGTCGAATAAAACTACTAAATACTAAATGTAGGAATTCCAACTGGAATCAAAATAATAAATTGGATTGAGGCCATGAATTGGTAAAAAATTTAATAAAACATTATACTGTCAAATCTAAATACCTCTTGAACATTGAATTTAAAGCTTTCCATAAAAAATTGTAACATATGACAATAATAAATAATAATATAATGTGATATGAAATTTTGAGCCGCTCATCTTACCTTATTATATGTTATTCCATTTTAGTCGTTTTTTTACTATTCGGTTATTAAAGGCCAAGAATAAATGATTTTAATCTTGACTATCAAAAAAAGTCTTCTAAAATTAAATACCAAGCAAATTCTTTATGTAAAGGAAGTACCAAATGTCACGCCCCAAAACCGAGGGACACGACCGACGCTCAACCGGAGGATCCAGTCAAGCGGACCTGAATTTGCCTTTCCTATCCCATGCATTTACCCCGTGATTTTTGATATACATTGTTCATGTGAAATAGCAATTTATAGACTTAAGCATAAACATGCAACTTGAGTTCATTTCTACGTTTTTATCATTACCAACATTTGATATCAAATACTTACAAAATACAAACAACATTTACCAACGTGAACCACGATTCTGAACCGTACGATTACTACCCAAAATACATATGTACATCACCCACATTGTGTTTACGGAGCCTCTACGAGTAATAGGAGTTTATACAATACTTGTCGGCAACAAGGCTCCGACTATACCTTACAATACAAAACAGACCCAAAAGGAGATGTCATGAACCACATACGACCCCGAGAGGAAGTGGGGCTCACCAGTACAACTAACGGGATGGAGAGGAGGTACTATCGACGGTGGGTTGAATTACCGGCTAGGGAACAACATACATTTAACGAAAAATAATGTAGCGCCCCCGGCAAAAGGGGCGTTAGTACATTGAATAGTACTAATATGTATGAACAAACTTTACTCTAAGTAAAATCAAGAAATGCACAAGTAGGAAGCAGTTAAGCAAACCAATACGTAATATACAATGATATAGAAACAAATGCCATTAAGGGTTTCACAGACTTCCATTTCAACACAGCCACACTCCGTCCTTGTTCCTTCTCAATATTTCACCCTTATTACTTTATGTTGCGGCGCGCAACCCGATCCCACCTGAAAATCACATTTCAATATCATTTATTATGTTACGGCGCGCAACCCAATCTCACCTCACAATTTATATTCCGCCATTTTTACCTCTCCATCCTTATTCCTTCATGTTGCGGCGTGCAACCCGATCCCACCAGACATCACAGTTTATGGGAAACAACAACCGTTCACAATTCAATCACATGGCTTCAAACTATCAAGACTACCATTTCATAACAACCAAACAATCATGTGTCATAATAGTTCTTACCAGCCAATAATTTAACCATAAAGGTGTTCATCAACAAGAATATGATTTCATTTCAATCAACAACTCATAAAAAGCCAAGCCACAATAAACTGTACCAATAGTGCGTCATATAAGATATTGCCATAATCATGAAGTTCAATTAAATCGATTCACAACCTTCTTTCGTCCCTTGTTACATAGCCCTTAGCATATAAGCACATGCACACATTTGAGTTTATTACCATCATTTCGTACCATCACATTTAGATTTTAGACATATAGCAAGTCTTACACCTCAACACAGTCATTCCACAAACAATCTATTCACAATTATTCCACAAGAAACTCATACCGTATATCTGGGCACCAACATGGTGATTTTACGAAGATTAAAGTTAGTCGTACATACCTGGAGTCGAATTTCCTTTTTAACTCTTATTCACAATTCACCGAACCGCCTAGTACCATTAATCTAGTTCACAATTTAATACATTTAACTTAGAATCGAAAATTATGAACACAATTCGAGCTTTCTTAGGCATTTTGCCGAACACTATGTGACCCCTTAGGTTACCAACTCCCTTCTTTGTGAATATTTACTCCAACCCACTTCTTTCTACTAGATTAAAGCAACAAGTAAACATGCATGCAAGGTTTTCCCCTTATGTTTTCAATGATCAATTCATGAGAGTCCCCTTTTGTTTAAAACCTGAAAATTAATGGAAAGGGGTTGGGAATTCTTACCTGTTAGAATGAAGAAGAAGATGATTACTCGAAATATCCAGGCCTGAGTGACTTTGAAAATCAAATTAATAAGGATGAAGTTTTTCTCTCTCAAGAATCCTCCCTCCCCTCTCTATTTTGTTCAGAGAGTGGTTAAAAATGAAGCGGAGGGGTGTTTTATTACAGGGGTCGGGTTTTGAAAATTAGAAAATAGGAGCCCCGACACGGAATGCGGTCAAGAATGCGATCACATTCATGTTCTGTGGTCCGCATTCCGGTCGCATAATGGCCCTCAAAATGGGCCAAAATTAGAAAATAATCTGCCCAGGTATGCGACCACTATGCGGTCTGCATACCTGTTATGCGATCGCATAGTGCGTCGCATAACCTCTCTCACAAAATCAAAGGGGAAAGAATGCGACAACTATGCGGTCCGCATAACCAGAATGCGATCGCATTCTGGACCGCATAGTTATCCTCAATTTGGGCAATGATCTACCCATGTATGCGATCATTATGCGGTCCGCAAACACGTTATGCGATCACATAGTGCGTCTTATAACGCCCAACTTTTGGAAAATTATATCTTTCAAATTTCGATGTACTTTTTACTAAAAATAGGTCTGTTTTAAGAATTTTCTACAGTTATAACAACTCGAGAACTTATTCGGCCATTATTTTAGATATAAATTCTACGGGTCTTTACACCAAAAGAAACAGCCTTTACATCTTATGGTAGTTAGCAAAGAAAATTGCCCATTTAAAAATAAAAAAAAGTGCAGAAGTAATTAGAGACTCCATGTGATATCTTTAGGGAGTTAGTATTTCAAAAGACTCAAATTATGGCATTTCATACCTTGAAATTCAAGAAAATCAATTATTTATACCTAGTTGTATCCTTCATCTTTCCTTAATGTAATATGGCAACTAATTCAGCAATAAACAAACCCATGTAGATTTCTCTTTACTTTTGGGTGCCATAAGCTTTCTAATTTTATATTTTCTCAGAAAGAAAATCGCACATAAGACAAAAAGCTCAAACAGTCTTTTTCTTTCTTAACCATTCAGTGGCTATATTAATGAAATACAATAAATTGGGGATTCAATATATTGTATGACACAATATTGACTTTGAGCCATCAACTTGTATTATTATATAATATGTATCTTTATTAGCTGTGATTTCTTTACCATTGCATTGTTGCGTTAAAAATCTCAAATCTCAAAAGTTTTTCATAATTAAATAAAAAATCTTTCGCACCTAACATGGCCGATCAAATGATCAGCAAAAAACACCTAGTGGGAAGGGAATCTTGATAGGATCAAGAATAGACAAATGGTAATAAGAGGTCAAGCCTACATAATTGATTTCTTCAAGTTGCATAATTATTTATTAATCCTTAGATGTAATTTGTTTATATGCAATATTTAGCGATGATAATAGCGCGTTCATGTATTTTTCAAGATCAAGAAAGGAGTCAAAGATTTATTGAGATTTATGAGAAAGAAATATTTTATTAATAAAGATATTTTTACCATGACAAGTATTACAAGGAATTGGCCTAGTCTTGAAAGTTGCACAAAGAAGCTTATTATTTAAAATATTTACTACGGGATGAGATGGAAAGTACTATTCTTATGAAAATTCTATTTTGAAAAGAAGCATGAGTTACTGGAATCAATCAACAATTACTATAATCATGGAAAAGTAAATCATGAGGATTTTGATTTAATCATCATGACTATTCTTACAAGATTATATATTGCAGTGAATTATTAATCATGGATCTATTTAAGGAAAGAATTGACATTGGCATCATGATTGAAAATTCAAAAGGAAAGTTTGCATTAACACAAGATATCCAAATCTGCCTTATAGAAGTAACGTGCATGATGCATACGAAGACTTGATAGCTTACAAGAAAAGAATCTTTTATACAAAAGGCATTAAATGATATGTCCTTGATTAAATGGTTTGCAGTATGTAAAGATTTCTTTAATAGATATTCGTTTGTACTCAAAGGAAAGACTAGTTACTTTTGAGCATCAGACTTAATCGAGACAAGGATTGCGATCATGTTCAAAAGGGAAAGAAGCATTAAAGGAAAGTTGGAGCAGCAGCAAAGGAAATCCTTGTCCAAAAATAGAAGACCGCTGCAACAGCTAGAATATTCGACGACCAAGTATAAAAGAGAAGATACTTGCAACAGCAAACTCACGCAACTCTCTATACAATTGTCTACCTAACCACAAGTTCTTTATTCAACTCTTAACAAGCATTGTAATTCACTTTTAGATTTACTGTGTACACAAAAGAGAGAAGAGAGACAGAAAAATATTGGAGAGGCAGTGTGTCCAAGAGGTTGTGTCATTGTTCGTTTCTTTGGTGAGCGAGTGAAAACCACAGGGTCGTTGTTGGTGAGCGAGTGAAAACCAACTCTTGTTCGTTGTTGGTGAGCGAGTGAAAACCAACCCTGTCAACGTTGTCATCCATGACATGTCATCAAATTATTAGAACCGTACTTCAAGAGGGATACTCAACAAGAAGGCCATCCTACTTCAATAGTCAATACTATAGCCATTGAAAAGAAAGAATGAAGGTTTATGAAGGGATACTCAACAAGAAGAATGGTGGAGATAAGCTTTAAGAAACTGAAATGAAGACCCGAAAGTTATTAAGGCAAAAACTTGCTATTGACAATTTTGTAGAACTACTTGGATGTCAATATTTTGCTTAAAATATACCTCGCTAAAGCTGAACTTTAGACACCCTAGTTTCGCAGTTGACCCAAACTTAAGTGGCGGATTCAGTTTTTTCTCCAGCATTTGTTGTTTTGTATATTTGAATCATGTCTTCAAAATTTAGCAGGCCAGTCCCATTTATCAAACCAGCCTCATACTTCATACTCCGTCGTATCAGAAGAATAACCAAACTATTTTGAGATTTAAAAGAAAAAAAAAAGTATTAGTACGTACTTTTTTTCCTGCAATCAATTAAGAAACAGTTTGTGCTATAAAAGGTTGTGGTAGGTAATCTATAATAAAATCTTTGAATTTACATCTAGAGGTAGAGATATTCACAAGAGGGAATGTTCAGAGAAGTAGTTTTTTAGCGTAAATGGCACATAAATTATTTGGCGAACTCTATAATACATGTGTATAAACTGATGATATATGCCAATAACAACACATATCAAATGCACTGTATAAATTAAAGATGTAAGATGTGATTAACAAGCCATTGACGAGAAAATGACTAGACAAGACTCTCCATACTAACTCTGAACCTTACACATGACCAACCTTGAGCTTGTGAGATAGAATTTAGCATCAAAATGTTTGATCCCCACAAGTTCACAAGACTAGTAGTTTCATTGTGTGGGTTGAAATGTTAACATCTTCTTCAGGTGATAGGATGGATTCCAATTCCATCTCCTGCTGAGGCAATAGCAAGGAACATGCTGATTCCCAGGTGGCTGCAGGTACTGTTTTCCAGAAATGCCTCAACAGATTAATCATGCGTTTTGCAGTTTCTTCCGTAGCAAGATCCTCTCCAGCCCGTAGAACCTACAAAAGAACCAACTTTCAATTATTTAATGTCTACATTAGCATAAATGTTAATTTGATGTAAATGTCACAGTACAGTAAGATAGCCATATTAATAGATTAATCAACTGCATTAGTGAAACAAGAAAAACAAAGGAAAATGAACGATCAAATGAACCCTCCAAATAGACAGATGGAGCACTAATTGCCAACTGACTAACACATGATACAAACTGTCTTTTTTCTTTTGTCTTATTTTTCCCTATTGCATCGGGTCCATGGAAAGGGGAAGGGCTAATGAAAATCAAACTCACGCCTATTGTGTGCAGGGGCGGATGCAACATGAAGTAACTTTGACTCGGAGCATAAATTTCTATGTAAAAATTCAATACTATTACAACAAATAGTAGATACGAACCCTTAAGTTTAAAATATAAAGGGTTCAATACTAAGAATCTTAAGAATGAACCATAGAACTTAAATTCAAATCCGACTCTAATTGTGTGGGACTACCAGCAGATTCTATTAGATTACGAACCCTAGTTGTCTGCCTCCTCTCTTAAAAAAGTAACTATCAAAATCATCTGTTTAATAACAAGCACAAAAGAACAATTCATTCTTACACCCGCTATTTTGAACTAACCTCTAAAAAAACTGAAATAACCTTTGGAAGGTGCAGATAGTTGGGATCCCAAAGTTCTCTGTCTGATCTGTGAGTCAGAAGATTTGATGAAAACATTAAAAACATATTAACACCTCAAATTACATCTTTAGAGTCAGGAAAGTTATCTGAAGACTGAAATATATTCTGTTACAACAAAAAAATCTATATAAACTGTTCAGTGTTCATATTGCTCTATCATTAACTTAATTGTAAAGTTTAACCAGTTAAACTATTGAAATATTACTTCAACTTGGAGAAGATAGAGAAGATATGCTATGCGAGGAAGATGGATTAGAAAACAACACCATTTGGTCCGTTTGGCATTGAATCAGAACTTTAAAATGATTACTCCCTCCGTTTCAATTTATGTGAACCTATTTACTTTTTGGTCCGTTCCAAAAAGAATGACCCCTTTCTTAATTTGGTAATAATTTAGCTTAAACTTACAATTCTACCCTTAATCAGAAGCTTTTATAACCACACAAATACTCAGGACGCCTTCTTGACTTGTTTAGGACTACAAATTTCAAAAGTCTTTATTTTTTCTTAAATTCCGTGCCCAGTCAAACAGGTTCACATAAATTGGAACAGAGGGAGTATAAACTTGACTGACATGGTTTTACCTCATACATTAAATTTAAGTCTAGTTCTCTCAATTTCATTGTTGGATGATAGTGGTTAAGGCACAAATTTAACATGTACATACTTTTCACGCAAGCTTGGGGTGCTTCTACTGGAATTTACTTGACTGTATGTGAAACAAAGTATAAATGAAGCTACATGAGTGAAGTAACATGGAAAACTCCAAATAGTAAAGACCAGGTGATGATAAAATTACTCCAATACCTCTCAACCATTGAACAGAGCTGGTCGTGAACTACTTTGGCTTCATCCTTGTCATCTTTTATAGGAAGACAATTCAACCAAGCAATGATCTACCATAAAACTTGGAATGAGAATATGTACATTGGAAGAGCATCATTTTTTCTTGGAAGATCAAAAGCTACATGCTTTACCAAAACAATGACATAGTGAGCATATGCATAATGCGACATACCCCACTAATACCCTCAGCTACAGGTTATTAAAAGCTAAATAAGTTGGAAGGGAAACCAACCACTAGAATCTATATATGCAGGTATTATCTGAAGAGGAACTAAGTTGTTATCCCAGCATATATGCATCTACATTAGAAAAACAATTCATTTCTGGAAAGATAGGAAAAGCAAAGCTATATATATAACTGGGGTAACGGAAACCTCCATGCAGTGTAGGAACTAATAGTTAAAAAGCTTAGCTATTACAAGCATATTTTAATTTTACTAATAAAAATGTATCCTTGCTTACAACGAAAGAGCTAATTGATAATTGTAGAGAACTCTTGTAAATAACTATATGAGTGACTAAGACTTAAGACGAGCACAGTGCACCTCTAATCCTAGTTTATTGCAATCATTTATCGGGCTGGTATAGTGACTTTCAGATTTTAAAATCTATAAGAAGAAAAGCTGATCAAGATATTATAGCAAGTTCAAAACATTTGATGAAGTTCGGGCTGATCAAAGTACCCAAAATCTAAATCCGATAATTCAAAATAACTCGAGTACATATGAGTTGAGGTATAGTTACAATGCATGAACAATAAAAAGTTAGAGATTAATTCCTAGAAAGATGTACCTGCGCTGAGTCAATAGTTTCCTGATGAAACTGATATATCTTACCAAGTGCAGAAACAGCATTATCATATGCCTCTGCATTCTCAGGTTCAAGAGCATTGAGATGCGTAATGACTACATTGATCCTTGAAAGAGCCTCTGAAATCATGGGATTGATTAAATACCAAAATATCACTCCTAATTGTCTCATCCTCCATAATGTAAAGGGTCGGAATAACAGGGTGAACAATATAATACCTCCAATAAAAGGTCTGAAAGCATAACCACCATATTCAGCGGAAAGCCCCAGTCCATAAAGTGCATTCTAAACATGACATCAATGGTGTTCGGATGAATCAAATAGCAATTGTAACTTGATTGAAAACTGTCCCAACCACTAAGATACACAAATTAAACCTGTCTAACATCTGAACTGTCGTCGTTGCATGCGTCCAAAAGAAAAGGAAGATACATATTATGGTACCTAGTTTAGACAAAGAAGTAACTATCAGAATTATGATCCAATTTGAGAAAGACTCACAAAGATAGACCTACTTTAGAGCTGCTTCACCGCAATGCTCCATAAGTTTATCATAGATATAAATACATGTGGTTCTCTCGTTAGCTGTTTTATCCTTGCCCTTCAAACAGGGAAAAAGAAAGAAGAATGAGAAATATAAATGGAAAACAACCTAGCAAGTTAACTTGACGGTAGTTATCGTGAGTGGAAACTCACCGTCGTAAGCATTAGATATGATGAAAGCTCATCGAGGAAAGGTAAGAAAGCAGCTTTGAATGATTTGATCAATATTATCAATATATCAGCAACCTGATAAAACGAATGTTTACGTGAATCAAGAACAACCTCAAGTGAAAGGTTCTATAAATACAACATGGTGTCATGAGTTACGTCTATCGACCATACATAGCTGAAAATTTCATCTTCAAGCTCTCTTTCCTCCCTCAGCAATTCAGCTTCTTCAGCATCAAAGTCTTCTGCTTTTTCTCTCTCTGCGAGTTCTCCTTTTCTATGTGAACTTTCTATAATGACGTGCTTTATCTCATCAATGATGCTATGAACCTGATCTTCATTGAGAAGTGGTCCCCAGATCTGTAAGGAGACACAAAAAGGACCATACCAAGTGAATAATTATAGGTCTAACTACAGTTCTACAGTGATTTACTTGATGGTTAAGAATCTGTTTGTGTCAGTCTTACCTATTCATGTCAAGGGGACTTTTGTAGCTATGAGATTATGGTAGATTCTAGTCCATGTTTTCCTTAAACATATATATGGTCCAAGTATGTCATTTTATAGGAAGAACTATAAGTTCTGCATGTGCTCACAGACAGATTAAATGAATCAAGTCAGATGAAACGCATATTCTACTTGAAGATCTTATACTGAGCAAATTATTACTCTTGCCCTAAAATCCCGCTATGTATCACCTCTAAAGAGATCTCTCGTAGAATACCTATAATTCTTATAAGCTTGGACAAGTGTCTTGCTTATGATAATGGACATAAGAAGCTCAAAATCAGCACAGCTTTAACAAAAGAAAACACTCAAAACTTGGATCAGAAGTGATGAAACCACCTTAACGTGACATACCTCTAAGCATTCATTCAATCCACTCAATTTAGTTGCGCATACTTCTGTTTCATGCTCCTACATGAGACAGTAATCAAAGTGTTAGTTTCTCATTATTCAGATAAATGAGCTCAATCCTTTTCCCCACAGAAAGAGAAAATGTAAATAATAAGGTGTCGAAGGTAACCGAATATAAAGTATCTCCAATAGCCAGTATTATATCGCCAGATAACTGCTTGAGGTATGCTTGGTTTCCACCTTGAGCAGTCCCTTTATCTACCGCCAGTTTAGCAGATTGCAACAGGCAGTACAATGCTTAAACACCACAATTTAAAACATCTCATAAGGAATTGGAGGAAGTCAAAGAAAAATAAAGAAATCCATATGAAATTGATGAGATTCTTTTTACCAATACAAGCACCTTCCCTGACATCATCGTCAAAATCGAATTTCAGAAGGGGAACTAAAACCGAAGCAGCCTGTTTCATGATTTAAGACAAAGATTTCAATTGATTATTTTGAGCCCACTTAAAAGGAAAAATGAAGTAAACATGCAAGTGATTATTCATACTAACCTGGGAAATCCATGGGTAGAAGTCTTCTTCCAATTTCTGAGCATATACACCAAGGATTTGACAGGCTGAAGCTTTCCCTGCTAGGAGGTCACTTCCTTTGACACATATTATTTCATTCCCAAACTTGACTTTGTGTATGCTGCAAAATGTGAAACTTAAGCAAGATCCTTAATAGCCCGAATAACCACCTCTCCCTAGCAGTCTTAGCAGTGATAAGTGAAGTAAAAGAAATAACAAGAAATCCTATGTCTGATAAATATCAAAGCTATTAACTGGGTGAGTAAAACTATATTTTTTACTGGGTTACTAAAACTGATTGAAACCAGGATGTGGTAAACTAGTTGAAACCATGTCTCACAGACATCAAAGCAATCATATCAGTGGATTCAGATTTTGATATTCTAGAGTATTAGAATATACTTTTGGTAAGCATTTCAACTGAAGCTCTTCTTTCCTTCTCATACAATGATACATCATATATAATGCAAGAGTCCTAAACCAATTGAGAGTTTTAAGTAAATACAACAAGTGAGAGTAAATATAGAAGAGTCCTAAACTAAATCTAGTTAGCTATAAGGTAGGTCTAATACCCCCCTTGCAAATTGAAAAGGTCAGTCTTTCACCTTGAGTTTGTCCCGGAGAAATTGAAATCTTGCTGTAGAGAGTGGTTTTGTGAGAATATCAGCCACCTGATCTTTGGAAGAGAGGAATTGAACGAGCAGGTTACGTCTCGCAACTTTATCTCGGACAAAATGAAAATCTATCTCAACATGTTTAGTGCGAGAGTGAAAAATAGGATTAATAGATAGGTGTGCAGCATCAATATTATCACACCACAAAATTGAGCGCGAGGCAGCTGAACTCCAAGCTCAAACATCAAAGATTGAGTCCACGTCAATTCTGCAGCGGCATCAGCTAATGCTTTGTACTCAGACTCGGTAGAAGAACGTGCCACTGTTCGTTGCTTGCGGGATGACTAGGATATCAGATTCGGGCCAAAGTATATTGCATAGCCACCATGGCAGCTGCGGAATCTGCTATTGGGTTAGCTATTTTCGTTATTACTTTCCGAGTCCGAGGGCCTGTTGACTTGCGATCATCAATACTACCAGCTCAATCAGTGTCCGTAAAAGCTTGTAAATAAAGGTTAGAAGCCTTTGAAATGAGAAATGAGAAATGACATGGATTTAGTGAGCTGGAGATATCTAAGGATGCGCTTCACAGCAGCCCACTGGTTGAACGATGGATTGTGCATAAACTGGCACACTTTATTTACCACAAATGATATGTCCGGTCTTGTTAAAGTAAGATATTGAAGAGCACCAACAACTTGTCGATAAAGAGTTGGATCATCAAAGTCGGGACTGTCGCCTTTGTGAAGCTTTGCATTTGTGGCCATGGGTGAGCTTAGAGGCTTACAATGAATCATACCAGCTTTAGTGAGGATACTCTCGATACACTGAGATTGAGAGAGCCAAATACCATCACTATTACAGTTCACCTGAATTCCAAGGAAGTAATGTAGTGGATCAAGGTCCCTTATGGAGAATGCACGACCTAGAGCTTGAACAAATGAGTCAACAAATGAAGAGCAGTTTCCTGTAAGCACAATGTCATCCACATAGACTAATAGGTAGACTACCACATTGTTATGAGAGTAGATAAACAAAGAAACATCAGTCTTAGAGGTGGTGAAACCAACAGAGATGAGAAATTGATGAAACTTGTTATACGAAGCTCGTGGAGCTTGCTTGAGACCGTAAAGAGATTTGTGAAGCTTGCAAACATGAGTTGGGAATTGAGGATGAACAAAACCTGGAGGCTGAACCATATAGACATCCTCTTGAAGATCACCATGTAGAAAAGCATTTTGAACATCTAATTGCCTCAGAGTCCAGCCATAAGTGACAACTAATGATAATATAATTTGAATTGTTGTGGGCTTGATGACCGGGCTGAATGTTTCATGATAATCTTGACCCTCAACCTGATGAAATCCCTTGGAAACTAAGCGAGCCTTATAGCGCTCAATAGCTCCAGCAGAGTTTCTTTTAATCCGAAAGATCCATTTGCACCCTAGAATGTTCATGGAGGAATTGAATGGAACCAATGACCATGTTTGATTTTTGAACAAAGTTGTCATCTCAGATGACATAGCATCACGCCATTCTTTGAACTTAGAGGCTTCTGTAAAGCTGGTACGCTCAATGGAGGGAGATGGGGTTGTAGTAGTGGTTGCTGTGCAAGCAAGACGAGAAGGAGGTTTTCATTTGAACACTGGACGGAGCTGCATAGTGTGTAATCGTTGAGATGGTTTTGCAGCTCTTGGGGTACGGTTGGATGGAGGTCGAGGTATTGTAGTAGAAGGTAGTGTCGGACGCTGGTTATCTAAAAGATGCATAAAGGAATCAACAGCCAGTGGCGTAGTAGGAATTGAAGAGTTTATAGGAGCAGATGCGCGAGGATCATCAACAAGGTGTCTAGGTAAAAATGAAATTGAGCGAGAAGAGTGCAATACATGAGAGTTTTGGGGAGAAGAAAGGGATCTTATTAGTCCTGGGGATGTAACAGATGACATGTGAGGAGTGGGACTCCTATGCTGGAAGGATGGCGAAGATGATAATGTTAGAGGAGCTGAAACCCAAGGATGCAGATTGCTAGGGGGAGGTGGACCAAGAACAGACTTGGTGGCGAAGGGAAACTCAGTTTCATCGAAACGAACATGGCGTGAAATGTACAATTTGCCAGTGCTTGTGTCAAGACATCGATAACCATGATGGGAGGGACTGTATCCTAAAAACACACAAGGTTGACTCCTAAAATTCATTTTGTGGCGATTGTAGGGACGTAGATATGGAAAACAAAGACGCCCAAACACTTTAAGGAAATGATAATCTGGTGGAGTACAAAACAAAACTTCGAAGGGTGATCTCCCATCATTAGTAGGTGTGGGAAGTCGATTAATTAAATAAACAGCAGTATCAAAGGCAAATTGCCAATACTTTGAAGGAGTAGAACTGTGTGCCATGAGACTTAATCCATTTTCAACAATGTGTCTATGTTTGCGCTCAACCTTTCCTTGTTGTTCATGAGTGTGAGGACATGAAAGGCGATGAATGATGCCTAACTTAGCACAAAGAGTTGATAAAGGGCGAAATTCACCGCCCCAATCAGTTTGGATTGTCTTAACTTTTGTATTAAATTGTCTTTCAACAAGAACTGAAATTGAGTAAAAATAGATAGCACATCAGACTTTCTGAAAATTGGAAAGCACCATGTATAACCTGAGAAATCATCAACAAACACTAGAAGAAAACGATGTCCTTGAGATGACAAAAAAGGGGAAGGTCCCCAAACATCCGCAAAAATAAGTTGCAAAAATGAAGTACTTTTATTGATACGAAGGGATAGAGACAATTTATGGGACTTGCCAAGTTGGCAAGCCGTACATAAATTTTGTAGTCTAAAACTAGGACTAGAAAGTTGATGTCTAGATAACACTTGGCTAAGGACTTTTTGATGTGGATGACCCAACCGAAGATGCCAACGGGAGGATGAGACTTTGGTGGTTGTGAGAGCTGAAGGATGACTGGAGGACTGTGGCTTGATGGATATGGTGTAAAGATCATTAGCACGGGAGATTCCTGGAGTCCCAATCCTTGACAAGAAAATAATCAGGATAAAATTCAAAGAAAGCGTTATTACCACGTGCAAACTTTTGAACAGATAGAAGGCACTTAGTTATAGAGGGAACATGAAGAATGTTATTTAAGGAAAAAATACGGTTAGATGGATTTGAGAAAGAAGCACTACCAGTATTTTGGATTGGCAAACCTTGTCCGTTACCAACATGTAGTTGACCCGGACCTTTGTATTCCTCAACACGAGTAAAGCTTGATAGGTCTGGTGCAATATGATGAGTGGCGCCTGTGTCGGGGAACCAGTTTTGAGTCAACGGAATCGGTGCTTGATGAGTGAGATGAGCAGAAGGATTTATAGTATGGTTGTAGCGTTGAGAACAGGTCGCGGCTTGATGACTAGTACCATTACAGATTTGACACCTTACTCTTCCATCGTTATTTGAATTCCAAGGTTGACCCATTGGAGAGTAGTTATTACTATAGTTGGTACGATGATACTGATTGCGACCACCACGACCCCCTCGACCTCGGTACGATCTGCCATGACCCCTTTGAGAATTAGTATTGTTCTGACCAAGGTTGTGTTTATCACCATGAAATGAACGCTGAGCAACATTAGCCATTGTTTATGAGATGTAACGCCTGAAGCAAGGGATAAGGAGGACATGGATGAGCCATGAATAAACTCATGGTTCAGCAGTAGGCTATGAAGCTCGGAGTAAGAAACCGGTTCAGGTCGCGCAGATAACGTAGTAACAATATCCTTGAAATCAGATCGCAACCCTTTAAACACATAAATATTAAAATCTGAGGCATTCAAGGCTCGACCTGCAGCTGCTAACTCATCGGATAAAAGCTTCGCCTTTTGGAGAAATTGTGTGACAGTAAGGTCATCTTGTTTGAGATTTTGCAACTGCATATGGAGATTAAGGACTCTAGTATTGGAAGGAGAAGACAAGGCTGCTTCCCAGGCATCCCAAATATCTTTGGAAGTGTTCAACCCAATGACAATAGATATGGTTTCTTCTGAAAGAGAAGATATAAGGAGACTCATGATAATTTGATCTTGTTGGATCCAAGTGGTATATTCTGGGTTGGGTTTAACAGTTTCCGAATTTTCAATAGGAAGGAACAAAGGTGGGCATGGCTTGGATCCGTCAATGAAGCTATGAAGATTCTGACCTCGCAGGAACGGCAACAATTGCGTTTTCCAAAATAAGTAATTGGTAGAAGTAAGTTTGATCGATATAAAGTGATGGGCATGGTTAAGAGAGTTGGAAGGAGGAGAAGAAGACATATCGGAATTGTTGCAGAGTGCACAACATTGGTTGGAAGAGAAGAGGTTGAAGAGGAGTCTGAACTGGCTTCTGATACCATATTAGAATAGGCTTTTGGTAAGCATTTCAACTGAAGCTCTTCTTTCCTTCTCATACAATGATACATCATATATAATACAAGAGTCCTAAACCAATTGAGAGTTCTAAGTAAATACAACAACTGAGAGTAAACATAGAAGAGTCCTAAACTAAATCTAGTTAGCTATAAGGTAGGTCTAATATAGAGGAAATGCTATGCTACTTTGAGTTGCAGATTTAATCACAGCCAATTTCATGCATTGAATGGCAACAATTTAATGATTATTAAGTAAAAGTTGGAGATAACTAGGAGGAGGACAGGAAGCTATTTGAATATATTGAAAAAGAGATCTTTTAGCAGGAAGAAGCATAAAAATTAGGAAGGAAACAGATATCTTAAGAGGGTCAGGAGCACTATATGACTACTATGAATCATTGTACAGTGTTTTGGTGTTCTATTACTTGATTGGCTACAGTGCACGTCTCCTTTAGATTCTCCAGTGTTCTTACTGATCGAAAAGTAAAAAAGTAAGTTATAACTTAGCTGACTCCATATCATTTCAACACTAATCAAATAATGGTATTCCTCCTAAGAATCGTAAATTTATATGATACTTCTAAAATTTATCACAAATAGAAATGCTAGATTTAGTGAATCATCAATATAGATCCATGAGCCCACCAACTGTTGGCAACTAGAGCAAATATGATGCAGTAGTATAGAAAATAAAGATTATTTTCCATTAGAAGACTGTAGTCACATAGGCTTTTGCTGATTCAGTCGTTTATCCTAGATTGTCTAGAAAAGAAAGCAAAAATCCAAATTAAGAAAGAAGAAAGTCTAAATGAACTTCATAACGAAAAGAAAATGCCAAACCTCCATGATTAAAGCTTACCTATCATCTAATTTATCTGAGGATACGATCTTATCGGGCTCAAGCTGAGCACATTCAACCAAAGGGGGAATGATGATACTCATGTAAGGAAGAAAATCCTTTCCCATGCACACGCAAATTCTACTGTATGCCTGCGCAATGAGATCGAGAAAATACTGAGAGACCAGTTTAGAGAAAAAGTTCTGAGCCCGTAAAATCAAAGGATTAACACATACAAGTGTACTGCGAACAATAGTATCAAACTCTTTTACTTGTGATTCTTGTAATGACTTCAGCACTTCCATGACCTTTAATGAGAACAAAAATAAAATAAGAAAAATATTCCACTTCGAGAAATGAATAACAAGATCAGCCACCGTGCCATTGAGATAAGAAAAGGAGTTCCAAAGTAGAGTCAGAATTTTGGACCAAAAAGGAACTAGTAGGAGCAAATGTGTGAGTCACAATTCGTTGCTCCCCACAGTATGAAGCAAGTCTGTAATTCAAATAGGTATAATCGATGCTGTGGATGGCCTGTGCGAAAGCCATATGACAAACACTAGCAAATGCAAACAAGAAAAATGTCATTCCAGCTGCAATGGCACCGCATAATCAACGAATACATGAAGTGTATCTTTTACATAAACTTTGTCACTTGATCATTGTTAATTAATATCTATTTTCACTTCAAACTATTACTTAACCATGGTAAATGTATGTGCTATGGCATAAACACTGGACACAAGTATATTTTTCCCAAAAGCTCTAACACATGCGTTCTGCATCGCATGCACTGGCACAAAGAAGTATTGAGATAGTTGGGAGAAGACCTGATTAAAGTCATCTCTGAATTTCTCTTTGCCTACGGCCATCCCGACCATGCTTATGCACTCCAAGGCTTGGATTTGAAGTATGTGATTAGATTTATCATCTGCATCTACCAGGATAGTCTTCAAATATTGCATTACAGAATCATAGTACTTTTGGAAGTGCTCCTGTTGAAGTACAAATAATATAGAAATATTGTCCATCATAAGTAGAAATATTGAGTCAAAAATAAATGCAAGTAAATACCTTAGACAAATCAGCTGTAGCAGCCAATGCTTTTAATGCTGCTTGCTGAACCATTTGATTGTCTTTCTGCATTTCAAACAACAGAAATGAGTAGGAAAAAACAGCATGAATCTCTTAGACTTGTCAACAGTAATCTAACTTTATACCATGGTGGCCTCTATATTTGCATACCTGTAGAAGTACAAACACTTTTTTGAGTATTCCATCTAAGTAGGGTATCAGAGTTTTTGGATTTTCAGATTCGCAGAAATAATAGACAGCTTCAGCTGCAAGTGCCTATGAAAATGCCAAAACGGGTAAAAAGAGTAACCTTGGTGGCATCATGAACTAAACGAAGCAGTAATGACACATCAATCCTACAAATTCTTATGCAAATTTATAGATCATCAACTTTATGGAATATGCAACCCATCGTAAAGGTGCAGCAAGATAGATACTTTTGCTGGGTTTTTTCTGTATCAATAATAATTTATACTTTTATAACAGTAAATTTATTTTGGGAAGCCTGCAAGTATGCAACCCGTCGTAAAGGTGCAGCAAGATAGATACTTTTGCAGGTTTTTTTCTGTATCAATAATAATTTATACTTTTATAAGAGAAATTGTATTTTGGGAAGCCTGCAAGAACCATGAAGTATTCAACCATATGTCAGACCTGCAATCGTGGATTTTGAGAATCACCCATAGCTGCAGCTAATGCAGGCAATACTTGGTTATGATACTGTTCTTGCAAGCCTGGACAGAAATCAATCGACAGCTGGTAGATTGCATTAATAGCTGCCCATCTGACTCGAGGATGATGATCTCGGAAAGAAGGCAAAACCATATTCACTATTTTCTCCAAATACTTGATCATCACCTATAGACAGATAAACCATGGGTTCAAGCTAATAGCCTAAGAAAATTAAACTAAAACAAATAGGGGAACTACCTTGTATCCTAGAAGTTTGCAAGCAAAGAAGCACCTCGCCGGTGCGACACAGTAATCGCAACATAATCATGATAAATAAACTAATGAGACATCAGATTTATACCTTTGAGCTACCTTCAGCAACAGAGGCAAGTGCAATGAGAGCTGCATGTCGTTTCTCCCACTCAGGGGCAACTAAATAAGCAGACAGCTGCTCTATGGCAATAGGAGTAACAGTCTTGCCACCTAATGCTCTAGAAAACCGGCCTAAACACTCCTTACCAAAACCATAGCTGTCCTTTTCCCCTGCATTCTCATGCTCGGTCTCCGCACTATGCCAACTAGGTTCATCCTTAATATCCAGTAACAAATTCAATAAGATAGCAAAATAAGTGTCTGTAAACCGTGGCACCTTCTTCATCATGCCAGGGACCTTGTCCCTGGCCTCAACCAAAGTTAACATAAACTCAATTGCCAAGTGCCTTGTCTCCTCTTCCAAACTCTTAGTCTCTGCTATCTCCATTATTGAGCCCACAACAACCACTAGTTGTCGCCTCAAGAATTTAGGCTCTTTTTTAGCTAACTCAATGAAAAGATGAAGCACGTCCTTTGCTGCATCCTCCTGATCACCGTCGCACAATCCGTCAGCCAACGTCTTCATCATACCTGGCAAGAGATCTTGAAACAGCTCCTTTCCGTTTGAACTAGGTATGCACTGAATAAAGCTGATGACAGCGTCCGTGGCAGCGACTCTCACAGCGAGATCATTGAGGGTATCGTCATTCAGTGTATTAAGGAATAGAGGGTGCAATATTTTTACGTAATTAGGGACTAGGGTTTCACCAATGTCGTCAGCTAGTTGAGCAAAAATTAAGAAAGCGGACTCTTTTAACTTGTTGTTTGAAGTGGAGGTGAGGCATTGGTACAAGAATGGCAGTAATTCGGGCCAGTTATTATTTGGTATAAGTGAAGCAGCTAGATCCATAACGGCACCACGGAGCTTTACGATGACGGAAATACGATTAAGGAGAGTGCATTTGATGGTGGATTGAGTAGAGACACTTAGATTGCGCCAAGTATTGCACAAGTCATTATCATCAACAGTAAGCAACTTTCTTAGGAGGACGGCACACTTTTCATGGGAATCAATGTTTAGTGAAGAGCTGAGTAAGTTACAAAGCTTAATAGCAAGAGAGTCAGGATCCTTGTGCTTTATCAAGTTGAACATTGACTTAGCCTCTGAATCATTTTCCTCGGAGCTCGACATGTGATTGGAGCTAAAGGTTTCAAATGGCTCCGAGTCAGGCCCCACAATCGCCTCCATCTGGGCAATCTGGAACTGAGTCAACTCCGTATCCATTACAGGAGAGAGAGAGAGAGAGAGGACTATGGAGTTGTGAAAAATGAAGTTTAGCTGACATTTACTGAAAAAAGCTGAATATATTAAGGTGAAAATTATTGACACCCCCTCCTCGATTATATATATTAAGTTGAACTCCATGTTTTATTTCCAAAATTTTTAGGGAAAATTGGCTGACAGTCTTGCTGGGGGTTCTTTAAAATTTTGGGATAATACTTAAGTTGTGCCCTCAACTTATCCTCAAATGTCATTTTCCATTCTACCTGTGTTCCTTTTCTTTTCTATACTTGTCCGAAATAAATTTAATACGCCTAAGAGACATATACACCAATCTAATGGTGGAAGTTGTTGCACACTCTTCGTATATTTAGACCACGTATTATCCCAACAGGTTCAATGATTTACCTTTTCTTTTTTGACTTTATTTTTAATTTTTACTCATTTTTCTTAATTTTCTTTTTTAAATTTGCATCTCCTTCCTTATATTTGTTCTGAAAATCTCTTCTCTCCTACTCCTTTCGTGCAATCCTTTACCCCAATTACAAATTTTAGATTTAGATAAATTAGTTTTCAAGTTAATTGAGATTTTTGGCATTGTAATTGATGAGTTGTATTCTATTTTGATGATCTAACAAACTTTTATGTGAAGGATCAGATTGAGGACCTAGTGTATAAACAACATCACATGTCATCTCTGCTTTCAGGAATTCTGAACTATACACTGCTGAATGAGGAGGGACCAACTAGGGGACCTGATCCCCTACCGGGCTCACAGATAAAAGTACAGGTCAATTTGACAGCTGTAAAAAGCTGAGACAGAAAAGTGATTGATGGTTACTGTGCACGCTACAGTGCAGTAACAGTGCAGCAGTCACTTCCCATTGGTTGAGGCATGTATCCACAAGATATGAAACATCCTTCTTGGAATGTGCAAAAGGTCTTAATATCTTGAAGCAAGAATAACAAACACCTCACTTGAGAATTTACTAAAAGAATATTCAAGCATTAAGTGCTCTCAAGCATTAAAGACTCAAGGGCTTCAAGAGCAAGAAGACAATTCCACTAAGGCCTACAAAACGTGCTCATCAACTATTGATAATGTCCTTAGTTGAGATGTAATCTTGTATTTTATTTTCATTGTATCCTACTAGCTTTTGTAGAAGCAACTAGTTAGGAATCTTTTTAACTCTTTATTCTCTAAACCTGTGGCTAAAGCTAGTCATGAGTCCAAGTCTTTGTAACTATATAGTGATAAAGTGGCTTGTAAGAAGTATTACAAGTTAGTGTGTTAAAATCTTTGTAAGGTTGCCTTACAAAGTGGCTTGTAATAGGATAGATTACAAGTTAGTGAAGTTGAAATCCTACAAGTGTAGGTCGTGGTTTTTGTCCCCTTGAGTGGGATTTTTTCACGTAAAAATCTTTTTGTCTCTTTACTTGTCTTTCTAGCATATAATTCTGTGGAAACTAGTGAAGGACCTGGTACCTCTACTATTTGGTGGACTCTTAGGGACTATCAATTGGTATCAGAGCGGGTTCTTTCTAACGGTTAATACCTAGAAAGGATCTGTAATGGCTGCTCCACCAAACTTCGAATAGGGACAATCAACATATCGACCTCCGAGGTTCAATGGTCAATATTATGGCTGGTGGAAGACTCGCATGCATGACTTCATCATGGCTGAAGATTCAGAGTTATGGGACATCATCTGCGATGGACCTCATGTTCCTATGCACAAAGTGGGAGAGGTTGGTTTGCTGGTGCCAAAAACAAGACTAGATTATAATGAGGCCGACAGAAAAGCTGTGGAAAAGAATTTTCGTGCCAATAAAATTCTAGTGTGTGGAATAGGACCGGATGAATATAACAGAATTTCTGCTTGTCATTCTGCTAAAGAAATCTGGGAAGCCCTGTAGACAGCATGAAGGAACAACACCAGTAAAGCAGTCGAAGATAGACATGCTCACTATCGAGTATGAGCTGTTCAAGATGAAGAAAGATGAAAATATACAAGATATGCATACCAGGTTCACTTCCATTATAAACGAGCTTCATTCTCTAAGAGAGATCATTCCCCGGAACAAGCTAGTGCGAAAAATTCTAAGTGTTCTGCCTAGTTCCTGGGAAAGCAAAGTAAACGCCATCACTGAGGCAAAGGACTTGCAAATCCTAACAATGAATGAGTTGATAGGGAACCTGAAAACTTACGAGATGAAAAGGAAAAGGGACAGTGAAAGAAGAGAGCCCAAAAAGGAGAAGAACCTGGTTCTCCTAGCTGAAAAATAAGTCAAGTGAGGAAGATCAGGACATGGACTATCTCACCAAGAGATTCCAGAAAATGGTTCGAAGGAATGGTGGAATACCAAGAAGAGGCAGCACAAGCAAGCCTAAGAACCATGACTTGTGTCATAAGTGTGGTAAGCCGGGTCACTTCATAAAAGACTGCCCGTTACTGAAACAAGATACCTACAAATTCAACATGGACAAAGCTCCAAAGAGGAACTAGGTCCCAGAGAAGAGATTCAGCAGGAAGAGTGCAACTGACAATGTTGTAAGGCAAGCCCTTGCTGCTTGGGGAGATTCATCTAGTGAATCAGACGAGGAACTGAAGCAGAAAACAGGTCCATGATGGCTGTTGAAAACAAGGCAAATGAGTACGACTCATTGTTTGCTCTCATGGATCAGTCAGATGAAGAAGAAGAAGATGACACAGAAGAGGTAAATTTCAGGGATGTTTAGAGAAATCTGAAATCCTACTCTCCTAAAAAATTGGTGTCCCTCTCTAACGTTCTCATTGTTACATACTATGTCTTAGTCGAAGATAAGGACCTTTTGACCACTAAACTAGGAGAAGTAGAACAAACTAGAGATGACCTATTAATGGTAGTGGAGGATCTAAAGAACACCTTAGGCAATCTTGAAAAAGAAAAGAGAGAAGATAGGACTGCAGTGATGAGAGATTTGAAAGAAAAAACTGAAAGCTTAGTTCTTGATAAAACTAGGTTAAATGAAAGAATAAATGTTGTAGAACAAGAAAGAAATAACCTTCAAGATAAAATCTCATGTTTAGAGGAAACCATCCAGGAGCTCAAACTAGAACCTGGTCCATCAAGTGTGGAAAAAGGAAAGGAAATAGCTAGTGAAAGGCATGTTAAACTTGAGAAAGATTTGAATGAAGCAAGAGCAAGTCTGTGTAAGGAGTTAGAGAAAAACGAAGAGCTCCATGTTGAATTAAGTAAGGTAAAATATGATTTAAAGAAGTCTCTAAACTGGACATGGTCGTCAGATGCTGTGAATGCCATATACTTTAACAATAGTGGAAGCAGGCAGGGAATTGAATTTCAAAAGGAGAAGACTCCTTACAATCCCCACAACAAATATCTCACAGTTACTGACAATTGGCTTTGTACTCATTGTGGGAGCAATGGACACTTCAAAGAAAGTTGTCCAGCCAGGAACCAGTCAGTTAGGAAAAATAAAATATTTGCAGGCAGGAGAAAACCTGAGCAGGGACCCGGTCCCAGCAAGAAACAAAAAATCCTGCCAGCATGGACCAGAAAAGCTCTCATTCACCCATTTCCAAATTACAAGGGACCCAAACTTGTTTGGGTTCCTAAATCTAACTATTAACTTGCATGTGCAGGGATCAGTGAGGGAGAGTGGGCTACAGTGGATTATGGACAATGGATGCTCAAAGCATATGACTGAAAATACTATGGATTTTCTCTCACTAAAGGCCCTGCAAGGAGGGGATGTATCATTTGGAAATGGAAAGAAAGGTTACATCCTTGGTGTTGGAAGAGTTGGAAGATCACTGGAACACTCAATAGAAAATGTTTACTATGTGAATGGCTTAAATACAGTCTTTGAGTGTTTCACAAATCTGTGATAAATGAAATAAAGTGGAATATTTGTCAAAAACATGCACTGTTACTAGTCTAGTAATTGGAGAGGTGGTGTTGATAGCCAAAAGGTACAAAAACATCTATGTTGCTGATTTCAAATCTCTGGAACAAGGTGAGGTGAATTGCCTAAAGGCGAAGATGATGCTGAGCTTTGGCACAGAAGACTAGGGCATGCCAGTTTCTCTCTTTTAAACAAGTTGATAAAGAGGGACCTGGTTCGCGGTCTGCCAACTTCAAAATTCAAAGACCACAAAGTATGTGATGCCTGTGCAAGAGGGAAACATGTAAGGTCATCCTTTAAACCAAAGAAGGATGTCAGCACATCCAGGCCTCTTGAACTCTTCCATATGGATCTATGTGGACCAATGAGAATTGCAAGTAGGGGTGGAAAGAGATACATTTTTGTGATTGTGGATGACTACTCTAGATTCACGTGGACATTATTCCTTCGATCAAAAGATGAAACGTTTGAGGTATTTTCAGCCTTTGTCAAGAAAATTCAAGCAACGATGAACATGAAGGTGGCATGCATCAGGTCTGATCATGGAACAGAGTTTGACAATGCAAGATTTGAGGAATTCTGTAATGAATATGGAATCACACACAATTTCTCAGCTCCGAGGACTCCTCAGTAAAATGGTGTTGTGGAACGGAAAAATAGGACCTTGGAGGAAATGGCTCGAACAATGCTCATAGACAGTGGGATTGCAAAAAACTTCTGGGATGAGGCAATCAATATTGTGTGCTACTTGGTAAACAGGTGCATGATCAGGTCTTTTCTGAACAAGACCCCATATGAACTGCTCAATGGGAGAAAGCCACATCTAAGGGCTTTTGGGTGCAAATGCTAAGTTTTGAACAACGGGAAGGATCAGATGGGTAAGTTCGATGCCAAGAGTGATGAAGGAATTTGTCTGGGTTACTCTTTCCAAAGCAAGGCATAAAAAGTATATAACAAAAGGACTCAATGTGTGGAAGAGAGTGTTCATGTACTCTTCAATGAAACTCCCGTCTCGAACAAGGACAACAATGGGGATGATCAAGACAACGAACCACTCTTGGTTCCAGGAGAGATCACTGATTTGTCAAATGGCAAGGCAGATATGATGAGTCAAGCAAAGGAGACAATGGAAAGCAACTCAACATCCTTCTCAGAACCTCAGGAGGAACCTGGTCCTCCTATTTTTCCTCCATAAGCTGAGGAAAGAGTTGGAGATGCTGTGGAAAGTACTCCTCACACATCAACACAGGATTCACAAGGAAGCTCAACCAATATACCAAGTTCTTCTACCAACCAGGTTCAAGTTCAAAATTGGAAGCATAAGAGCTCTCACCCTCTTGACAACATAATCACCCCTCTTGATTCTGGAATTCAAACCCGATCAAAAACTAGAAATTCCTTAGCCTTTTCAGCTTTTCTGTCCCAAATTGAACCCAAGAACATCAAGGAATCTATAAAGGATGCTGATTGGATTGTGGCTATGCAAGAGGAGCTTCATCAATTTGAAAGAAACAAGGTATGGCATCTGGTACCTCGACCCTCTGACAGAACCATCATAGGAACCAGGTGGGTATTCAGGAACAAGCTGGATGAAAATGGGAAGACCACTAGAAACAAAGCAAGGCTGGTGGTTCAGGGCTACAATCAAGAAGAAGGGATTGATTATGTCACGACCCAAATACCCACCCTTAGGTCGTGACTGCGCCTAACGTTGAACCCGTTAGGCCAGCCAACGTATAACTTACAATAGCAATTTAAAAATTATTTAATATGAAATAACGCTAATTCATCGACTCCAACCAAATTTCCATCACATTCTGAGATAATAGTGGGGCAACTTTTCAACCCAAAACCGATAACATGTTTCTCCTTCTTTCATATTCTCAACAGATTTTCCTCAAACATTGCTAATAAAAATACTGAAACTTTAAAAGCGGAAAGTAAGAACATAACAAGCATGAAATAACGTAAACTTACCAAAACTGGGGTGTCACAATCTCACGGAAGAACTCCTAGAATACTAAATACAAGTCTGGAATGAAAATACAACACTGTCTTGGAAATAGAGAAGAAAGACAATGAAGCGGTAAGGAACGAAGCCTCGGGATCCACGAACACCAGTGTATACCTCGAAGCTCTGATGTGGACTGAAGGTATCCCCCCTCAGAACGCTCCACGGGGTCCGGTAACAGGATCTGCACAACACAAGGAAGTGCGGTGTAGTATCAGTACAACCGACCCCATGTACTGAGTAAGTGCCAAGCCTAACCTCGGCCGAGGTAGTGGCGAGGCTAGACGTGGAATAATACGACAACCTGTCCTAATCTAAGCAGTCGTATATATGTACAAGAATTAACCAATAATGGAGACAAGTAAGATCAAAAGAAGAGATATGGGAACAAGATAGGGAAAAAACATATTTAATGGGGTCGCAACAATATCGGAACTTAAACAATAACAAGCTATGGAGCGTACATACTGGAAATGAAAGAAATCAACATCTAAGTCACCACTGTACAGTGAGGATGCGGCTAGAAAGTAAAATCAGGAGTCGAAGGGAAACAATTATTAGTATACGGGGATTAATCAAATAACAGAGCATGGCATGTCCCCTCGTGCATAATCTCAAATATCAAATCGGCACGGCATGTCCCCTCGTGCATATATCACAATATCACAACATCACAACACGGCATGTCCCCTCGTGTGTACATAATAAATATCAATCGCCACGGCATGTCCCCTCGTGCATATATAATAAATATCAATCGGCACGGCATGTCCCCTCGTGCATATATAATAAATATTAACACTCGGCACAGCATGTCCCCTCGTGCATAACAATAACATCACCCCTCTTCCTTACCAGAACCGTATAAATATTAATGTCAAGGGAATTTCATTATAATAGAAATGCAAGGCAAATAATGCTCAACAAAGGGGTACGTACCAATATTAAACACACAATTGCCCGGCAAGGGTCTCAGCTGTACCAATCACAACAAAGTATCTTCAACAACAAATATTCATACTCAACAACAATCTACGTATCATCCTTCCACCACAACCAACAACATACTATAAGAAAATATTGGCAATTACATAATTAAAAAAAGGACATGGAAGAAAACTATGACTACTATCATGTTAGACTCACGGTCATGCTAGACTCCCATCACACAGGTACTCGTCACACTACCTATGCAACGGACATGCTCAACAAGTAAACACATAGCAAACAATACCTATTCCCTCACCGAAGTTAGACAAGTCACTTACCTCGGGTCCAAAATAGAGCGATCAACCCTCTAACACCGCCTTTCCTTTATAATCCGGCTCTGAAACAATATTGTCTAGACATATTCAACTCAAATATATCAATAATGACTCAATAACTCAACCTCATAGCCTAATTACCCATTTCCAATCATTCTTCCTAAATTTCCAAAATTTGACCCCGGGCCCACGTGGTCGAAACTCGAGGTTCGGACCAAAACCCGATCACCCATATCCCCACGATTAAGAATATATAATTTGTTTTAAGATTCGACTCCAAACTGGGGTTGAATCACCCAAAAGTCTCAAAACCTAGGTTCTACCCAAAAGTCCCAATTTCTCTAATTGATTCCAAGAGTTTAAGCCTAGTTTTCTAGTAGTTAATGATGGAAAATGGAAGAATACTATGTAGGAAGCACTTACCCGAAGGTTTATTGAAGATTCCTAGCTTGGGGGTCGACAATGGAGGTTGGAGGGGAAGAAGGAGGTTGAAAATGGTGAAGTCCCGTATGGAGTGTTCTGTTTTTAGGACTTAAAATAACTGGGCGATTTTGTCCTCTGCGATCGCGAAAAAGGGGCTGCGATTGCAGGGCTTGAAGTCGTGCTACTATGCGATCGCAAAAGGAGGAATGCGATCGCGGAAGGGAACGGACCAGGCTTGTGCGATCGCAGAGAGATACTACCCAGCCCCCACCTGACTCCACTGACACGCTATGCGATCGC